>PVJX010002066.1:62661-140127 GCA_004027295.1 Dolichotis patagonum | reverse complement strand
CTTGCGGATGAAGGGCGTGCTTACCAGTCCCAAAGAGTCGCGCCGAGATGCAGGTCTGCGCAGACTTTTGATCCAAACAGCCCAGGCCACTCTACGGGTCCGAGAATTTCGGGTCCCAAAGAGACAGCCTGAGATGCTGCTTTCTGGGAGACTTCATGGGGGTGAAGGTGGTCCCTGACTTTTAACAAGCCCACAAAAGAGTTTGCATGGTAGAAACCGTAGGTATCAAATACATATCTTTGAAAGGCTTAATGATTGCAAATCTCCCAAGATATAGACAGTGATGTGGACTGTGGAGTGAAAGACCTCTCCCAGAATGTTTCTATATTGCTTCCTTAAAATAGCATGGCCTGAGGTGAGAGAGAGAGAGAGAGAGAGGAGAGAGAGAGAGAAAGAGAGAGAGAAAACGGCTGCTCAAATGACTCACTGACCTCCTCCGCCTTTGCCCCGTGGCAGGCCCAGCCCATGGGCTCTGCTGTTGCTGGTGAGGCCCACAGGACGCCACGCAGGAGGTGAGATCATGGTGCTTCGGCAGTTTGGGTGGCGTCTCTTCGCTGGTAGCAGCTGGAGTTTATCAGTAGCTTTAGCCTTTGCACTTTGAGAAACCAAGATTATCTCACCCTCAATTTAGAATAATAAAAATGTTCACGGCAGAAAAGCATGCAGTGAACACACATAAAGGACAAGTGAAGCAGGACCTATGTCCAGGGGACTTGGCCTAGAGCATGCGGTCGTCTACTAGGCAGTGTCCACAGGGAATGCCGTAGAAGTGCAGCCACTTTCTCCCCTCCCTCCTTCTCTGTCTGTCTCTCTCTGTCTCTGTCTCTCTCTCTCTTCCTCCAAATGACCACTTTTCTTGGAGGGGGGCTGGGAGTGGAGAGACAGGAGTAATGTGGTGCAGTTGCTTCCCGAAGTGACCGATAACGGAAACGTAGGCCGAGGGACACTGCCATATGCGGCTCACACAGGAGGCCGTCTCCTTCCTGGACGCTGTGATCAGAGCCCTTCCAAGATGCTTGGCTTTACAGGCTGCTGTCTGAAGTGGCCAGAAGAGACCTGCCACGGTCCCTTTCCTGTCTCCAGAGGGACAGGCACCAATTTCCACTTGTTGCTGAGTCTGAAGTGCTAGGAGCCCATGAGCTGTGATCACAGCAAGGAGCAGGACTGCCCGGAGCTCTCCGCCCCTGCAGGGCATCTCCAAGACTAAGTAACAACTGCAGGAAACAAGATGGTAAAAAACCACTTTCACAAATCTTGCCTTCAATGTTCAAAGCAAGAGAAAAGTAGAAGCATATCTCAAAAATTAAAGTTAATGTAACAGCGAGCTATCCTGTTGTTAACTGGAAAAACGGACGTAGATGCAGATGTGGGACTTACTACCAATACAGCAGCTAGGCAGCAGCCGTGCTGGCTGGGAAACGAGTGGGACCTGTCCACCCTAAGATCCCAGCGCAAATGTTTCTCAGGGCTCTGTGTATAGATCTTCTCTCGAGCTCCCATGAGCTGTGGACAGCAAAAAGAAGACCAGACATCACTGGAACCTCGCAATCATGACTTTATTTTTGCTTTTATCTTTTTTTCCCCTCTTGTTCTGCCCAAGTTGGCTCTGCAGAGCCGGTTTCAACTATACTCATTCACCCTTCACTTTTCAAATAAACTCTTTGGCCCCGTGTTTGGCTTGCCTCATGCAGTCCTTTCTTTGAGGCGAGCAGGTCCTGGAATACTTGTGATTGGCAGCGTGTCTAAAGGAACTGCCCAGTCACACTGTAATTTGCTATTGTTCATCAAGCAAGTGGGAGACCGTTTTATGCAAAGAAAAAGTTGTGCTTGAAGCCTTAAAGTACTTCTGTTATGCTTTTTTAAAGTTTTCATTTGTTTTCATGTTTGCGTGCACAGTGCTTGCACTCTCCTGGGGAGTCGGGGGTTCTTTTTTCCTCCTCTCCCTCACCTCCTGCTTCCCCTCTCATTTGCAAAAGACTTACTTCCCTAATTCCTGTTACCTATCTCTTGTTTTGTTCTTAATTTATTTGTAACTGGGGTTTCTCATATAGTGGAAACCATGTCATATTGAAGCTTGTGGGTCTGATTTGTTTCACTTAACATTACGGTCTTGAGGTATATCCATTCTTCTACAGATGACTCATTGAGCCATCTTTCTGGCAGAGTAGTACTCCACTGTATATAAATACTACATTTTCTTCATCCATTCAGGTACTGATGGACATAGAGGTTATTTGTTTTTAAATCTGGAATATACTGTGGGACTCTGAGCATTAAACTAACAAACCTAAAGCTTCTATATGTATGTATTTATCATCCTTAGGATCTAAAAACAATAATTAATAATGACTAAATGTACATAGGGTTGAAAGATGGTTCTCAAAACAGCGTGCTAAAAACACTCTCTAGTACCCAGCATTCTGTGACATGAACCAAGTGACATGAACCCCAAGAGGGTCGCATCCCACAGCCAGGTCAGGACACCCCCAAAATTCACTCGGTCTCGGCTGGACCATTTCCAGCCTGGTCAGAAGTGGGACTCTCCCCTGCTGTTACACTTTAACGGTGGAGAAGGGAAGTCACTCATGGCAGCTCGGGACAGTAGCTAAGGATACAGCAGTGACTAATGTGCCACAGGTGGAATTAGACCGCACAAATGTAAACCTTCCGGTGCTTGGAAGCTGTGTGGCTTTAGGCTCACTAATCTCGGCTTTCTGGTTACCTCTGGGATTATTGCGAGGCCTGGACGCACCATTGGACGGCCGGTTCACTGCCTCACCTTCCCCTTGGCCCACTCGCCCCTCCTGTCCTGGCTTGCTTTGTATGCGTCAGCTTGGCCGGGGTTCTCCCATGCCTTTGCCGTCCTGGTGTCTCGGTGTCTGGCCTGGAAACCCCCACCTAATGCAGCCCCAGCCGGCACCATTCAGGGCTCCCCCTTGTTCTCCGACCTGGCAGGAGCTGCGTGCCCTCCCTCCCTCCTGCTCAAAGCGCTCTTTAACCCTGCCGGCTGTTCCCAATTCCTGGCCTGTGACTGCTTTAAATGCATACTCACCTCCTTTGCTTTATTGTTTAAATTGAAACTAGGGTTTTATTTTCTCCATGCAAAGAACTACAATACTTTTCATAGACAAATAGGAGACGATGATTTCACAGAAGCGCAAACTATTTGGTAAAAGAGAGATGCTCTCAAAGTTTGGACAGAGTCTCTCAGACGCTGTCCCTGACCAAAGGACCTATAGACTGTCACTGCACATTCTACAGCTTTAGCCCTGGGATTCCTGAGGACCTAAGCAGTGGAGAGGGTGAGGTCAGCAGTCCTTGTCACCCTCTGCCTCAGTGTCGGGGTTGGCCATCCTGCTTCCTCTCCGTTTCCCTTCAAGGATCAAGAGTTGAAGGAAGCGAATTAATGGCACCACAGTATTGCAGGGTTTTGAGATTTATAATATCTGTCTGCTGTTCTTTCGGCTGCCACCCAGATGCAGGCTGGTGGGAGTGGGGCAAGGAACGTCTAGCCTCCAGGGTGTCCAGGGAAGGGAAGCAGTCAGGGTTGTGGGCCTGGTCACTCGAGGGCCACATTGACTGGCAGCACAAAGCCTCCTCCACAGGGCCGGCGAGCTCCATCTCTGCAGGGTCCTTCAAAGCTAAGGCAGCTGCTAGCTGTGGGAAAGAGGACGAGGGAGCAAAGTCTTCACCAGGAGCCAGGAGCAGTCCTGGAGGAATCTGAACCTTCCTCAAAGGACTTGGTCACAGTGTGAAGTCACTGAATAAGCGATACTGAAGGGAGGGTCACTCAGATCCCGTAACCAGCTGGCAGGCCATCCTCCTCTGTGTGCCAACACTACTCCTCACTCTAATGGGGTTAATGGGAATTAATACATATGTATTAGGGAAGGCAGCCCCTTGGGGACATGAGCTAAGCATCAGCACAGGACTCCTCTCTAGGTAGGCAGCAGGGTCCTTGGGGAAGCACCGAGTAATGGGCAAGAGACAAATTACACATGGGCTGGCCAATATTTTGCTTCTCTTATTCCTGAAGACAACATTTCTGAGAAAAACACTGGCATCTTAGTGGTTCAAACAGCTGCATATTACCGTGTCATTTCATGGGGCAATTTCCACACTGGCTTCACACAGATAGGCGGTGGGAACCTTCCTGCAAACCTACACAGGAAATGGTCTGGCATCATGTCTGCAGAAGGAGTCACTGGGTAGAAAACTCTGCCATCCCACAAGGCAGTGCTCAAGAAAGAAGATCCCGGCAAGACGTGATGGACCGGGTCAAGTCATGTATTTCTTTAAAATCTACGAAGAGCCCAGATTTCCAGCAGACTGTCTTGCGTGTTATCCCTATTCCTATCAGCACTGTCTCTAGTCTGTGCTATTAGTTATTTATATGATGCCTGTATTGTGAAATATACATCATGCATTATGAGCCTTAGACAGTGCTTCTCCGTGGCTTCTATCACAGAGCTCTGTCAACCCGCTGTATAAACAACCTCCCTCGTTCACAGGCCTGCACGATTGTTCTGCTGAATTGATCTTGTTCAGAGCAATGTTTTATCACTGCATAGAAATATACACACACTCAATAGTCATTGGTGTTAAAATAAATATTGTGACTTTGTGGAGAGAATGGCCTCACCGCGTAACTGGCGGCATCAGATGGTCCTTATCAGCTGTGCAGATAGGAGCTGGCTGCCTGCAGCCTGCTTGGCTTGTTGCGTGGGGTGCTTCCCCTTCTCACCTAACCCAGGAAGGCATGCTGCTCTTTATCACGTCTGTCCGAACCCCATGCCACCTTCTAATGGTGTGTAGGACAATCTCAAAGCATCCTGTCACTTTACTTGTCGTTTGACTAAAGGTTTTGCTCAGCTGATTAGCATTTATTGACTGCTTCACAGTGCATGCTGAGCATGAGGGAAACAGAAAAGAGTGCCGATAGCCCTGAGGATGTTAGCACGCATGACGTGAGATTGCAATGTTTTCTATTTTAATGTCCCTTTCACAATATAATTCACACATCATAAAACTCACCCATTTAAAGTGTGCAATGATTTCTGGCATACTTGGAATTGTGCAATCATCACCACACTCAATTTCAGAGATTTTCATCACCCGAAAGACAAATCTTGTAGCAATTAGCAATCATTTCCCATCTCCCCATCTTTGAATGTCTCAGGCCCAGGCAACCACTAATCTACTTTCTATCTCCGTGGATTTGCTTAATCTGGACATTTCATATAAATGGAATCATATACCATGGGTGACCTTTGTGACTGGATTCTCTCACTGGGCAGAATGTTTTCAAGGTTCACCCATGAGGAGCCTGTATAGGTACTTAATTCTTATTACTGAGTAACTCCATTGTCTAGATAGGGCATGTTATGGTTTATAGCTAGATGTCTCCCCAAAGCCTCATGCATTCACAGGTGGGACTTTTGGATCATGGGAGTATGATGTTGATGAACGGATTATCCCACTAATAAGCTTATAGCTAAATGTGATATTGGGAGGTGAAGTCGGGTTGGAGGAGGTGGATCACTTGGGGCATGGCCCGGAAGCATCTGTCTCCCCTCTCTTCGCTTGATCTCTCTCTCTGCTTCAGCTCTGCCATGCCATGAGCAATTCTCCTCTGCCAAGTCCCTCTGCCTTGCTGCCTTGCCTTGGAGTCAGTGAGCTATGGACCAAATCCTCTACAAACTGAGCCAAAGTAAACTTTTCCTCTTTTAACTTATGGGTGTTGGGTATTTTGTCTCAGCAATGAGGAAGTGACTAAGACAGGGCACATTTTATACATCCAACTGATGGACATTTGGGTTGTGTCCACGTTCTCGCCTTGATGAGCAATGCTGTGGTAGATGTTAGTGTACGAGATTTTGTGCACATCTTTTCCAATCTTTTGAGTAGAATACTTAGGAGCAGAATTGCTGGGACACATGGTAATTCTATGTTTAACTTTTGAGAAAATATGAGACTGTTTTCCCAGAGTGGCTGCACTATTTTTCATTACTGTTAGCAATATACAAGGGTTGTAATTTCTTCAGTGTCAACATTCATTATTATCTAGATCTTTTATTACAACCATCTTAGTAGATGTGTGGTGTTATCTCCTTGTGATTTTGACTTGCATTTCCCTATGATCAATAATATTTTCATGTGCTTTTTGGCATTTGTATACCTTCTTTAAAGAAATGTCTACTCAAATTCATTGCTTGTTTTTAAACTGAATCGCTTTTATTATTGATGTGTATTAGTTTTCTATGTATTCCAGATTTATGTATTAGTAGATCTATGATTTGCAATTCTCCCGTTCTGTGGGTTGTAACTTTATTTCTTTGATGCCTGTAATAAAACATAAAAATTTTAACTTTGGTGAAGTCTGATTTGCCTAGTTTTTTGTTTATTTTTGTCATTTGTGTTTTTGAGGTCATGTATAAGAAGGCTTTGTCTTAACCTCAGGCCATAAATATGTACGCTTACATTAAGTTTCCTGTTGACTTTATTTCTAGTTTTTCTATTGGAAGTGAGGTGTATAAGTCTTCAACTATGACCTCTGAGTTGTCTATTTCTGTTTTCAGATCTATGAATTTTGGCTTTCTGTACCTGGGGCTCTGATATAGAATGTGTATATGTTTATCATTGCTACGTCTTCCTGAAGGATTGACTTTTATCATTATAAAAGGTTCTCCACTGTCTCCAGTAATTTTTGTTTGAAATTCTACTTCATCTGCTGTGAGTATAATCACACCAACTTTCTTATGGTTTCTGTTTGCATGATATATATATATATATATATATATATATATATATATCCCCAACCTGAATATATTAAGGACTCTTACAAAACAATAAGACAGTGGCAAACATCCATATATATTTTCTATAACCAAGCATGCATTTTAAGAAATAATGTACATCAGAATGTTCATAGTGGTCCGCAAGTATAAACTATTGAGATAAGGAGGACGAAAACAAAAGAGCACATATGTGTGCAACCATTTACATAAAGTCTGATGATAACAGGTAAAACAAATCTAAGCTGCTGGAAATCAACACCCGGTTACCCTCAAGTGGGTGGTTAGTGAGAGGGAGTGGAGGGGTTTTCCAGAGTGTTTCTTTATCTGGATGCCGGTTATTCATGTGTGTTTACTTTGTGAAAATCAATTAATATGTGTACCTTTGAATTCACATATTATCTTTCAGTTTAAAGCATTTTGCAGAGGGTTGTAGCTGGAATAAAACATGGAATGCCTTACACTTTTCTTTTAAAAGGCTAGTGTATATGGAAACTCGGCAAAGATGGGACAAAATGGTTTTTGATCAAACTCACTTATGACTATGGGTCCAAAATACTTAAATAAGACCCTAGCAAATGTAATTGAGCATTGTACCAGAAGAGTAATGCTCTAGAAAACCAGGAATGATTCAATATCAGGAAATATAAGAATATCGATGATGGCATTAACAGGTCAAAGTAGATACATAGCCTGCTCATCTTAGGAAATGTCAAAAGGCATTTAACAAAACTCAGGATCCATTTCTGATAAGGCTTAAACAAATTACAGATAGAAGTCTCCCTCGGCATGGTTAAGAAATGATCTCGAATGAGAGTAGCTTACATCATACTTAAGAGCAAAACAATAGGATAACATTTTAAAATGTATGTTGTCAAAGATCATGATTTAAATGATAATGTATTAAAGAACTACCAGCAGAGGCTCATGAGACGTATAGATATATATATCTATATATCTCACTGTGTTAAGATGGGGTTTTTCTGTTCACACTGAGTTTCAGCTGGGCCTTCTAAATCTGAAAATACAGTAGTTTTTTAGTATCTCCATGACCTTCACCGTGGAGGCAGAGCTAGATTGTCTATGCGGAACAGGCTAAGAAACTGTGAGATTGGTTGCCAATGGTAGCCTGGCACTCCTCCCTAGATTATCAAGGAGAAGGCCCGTCACTATATGTGACGGCGTCTATCTTGACTTATTTTACAGTAGGCAGTGGACCATGTGCTTCCTCCCGGGAGGAAAGGAGAGACCTCAATTAAGAAGTCAGCCTTCAGCAGACTCATTTGAAGTTTGACGCTGGTTCTCAGGTTAGCGAGAGGTAGGAACTGGCATCTGATTGGCCTCTGAAAAGTTTCAAGAGGCTGTGACTGGTCAGGAGTTCCCAGGGAGCAAATCTGAGGGTAGAAGTTGATTGGGAAAAGTGGAACATATGCAAATGAGCAGGGCAGAGAGTGTGTGAGTTCCCCACGGGCCGCTAAGGGGTTTGTGGAATGGAGCTAGACTGTATCATTGTGAGAGGGCTCTAGTCCAAGTAGCTTCAACTGAGAAGTAAACCTTGGAAACTGTGGTGCCAGCCAGAGGAACGGGCACTGTGTGTGTGAAGGCTGTTGTAGTTGAGAGATCCTAGCAGTTGTCATTGGGGATTGCAGAAGAGGTACCTTAGAGGAACTTGGAGGAACAGGCGCAAATCTAGAAAGAATGTGTCTTTGTGAGGCATCTGCCACAGGCAGAGGGCATCTACTCGGCTATAGCTGTACCAGCCACGTAAAACCCTCGTCCCGTGGCTGGCCTCTCTCACCCTGCCCTCCCCAAACCGCCAGCCCGTGCCTAATCCTGCAGAGGTTTAGAATAAGAGTTTGCAAATAAATGCAGTGGTGGACCCAGATATGGGGAAAGAAGTTGGCCAAAGCTCCTGTCCTCACTGCAGGCTTCCAAGGCACTAGGGAAAGGGACATATTCTTTTTTTTTTTTTTTTTTTAAATTTTAAAGAGACTAAAACAAAAGAGGGCAGAACAGAGCAGATCCGAACAGGACAACATAGGCAACACAGTACTTTACATTAAGACAACCGGACATTAATAGTAGCTATCACAATATCTCTTTCTTTATAGTTTCAAATACAATAATATCAAACATAACAAAATAGTATAAAACCATTCAAAGAGTGAAAGGATTACAGGGCATTCTGAACCGAATAACAGAGAATGATCAATGGGTACTATAATAACTCATTTTTAATAAAAAATTTTGTTTATACTATCACATATATTCAAATCCCAATGAGACACAATGTGATAGAACCAATGGTAATAGAAGAATAGAAGCATGGTAGGACTTCTAAGAAAGACGGTATTAAATCAGCAATAGCTCTCATAATGTTTTGTTTTCTTCAAAACAGCTGTTTATACCATCACGCATAATAAAGTCAAACAAAACAGAATAAAACCATTCCAACTGATGAATGAAAACATTGAAAGGCTTCAAAGCTATGAGATGGGGAATCATGATCACCATAAAATCTTATATACTCTTACCAACTCTCATACTAGGGAGACTATACGGTATTTACACATGTGAGTCTGGTTTATTTCGCTTATGAGAATGGTCTCAAGTTGTGTCCATTTATTTATAAATATCTCAATGTGATCATTCTTTATAGCATATTCTTAATTAGATGATGTTAAAGATATACAAGTACTATACTGGACTGCACTTTTGTTATCTGAAAATAACCAAGTAGACATGGGGTATATCTGAAATTTAAGCTACATAAGAGCAAGTCAAAAGAACAAATTTGAAGGGCTTGTGGTGAGAGGGAATAAGAAGCCTATTTATTTATTTATTGGTACCAGGGATTGAATTCACAACCACACGCTTGCAAGGTAGGCACTTATGCTGCTGAGCTAAATCCCCAGCTCTAAGAAGCCTAGTCTATAAATTTTACAAACTTTAGCTCATTCAAAAAATACGACACACATACCTGTACACTGACATGCATACATAATTTTTCAAGGACTCATCAAGAAGTTTATTTAAATAGAATAGTTACCCCTGCTTTTTTCTGGGTTCCTGTTGCATGGAATACTGTTTTCCATCCTTTGACTTTTAATCTATGAGTTTCTTTTTGAGTCACATGCATTTCTTGTATACAGCATATTGTGGGATCCTGTTTCTTGATCCATTCTGTCAGCCTGTTTCTTTTGATAAGTGAATTGAGGCCATTTACATTTATGGATATCACTGCTATGTACTGGCTTGACTTTGCCATGTTGTGCTACTGTTGTTAGTGTCCTGTTTTTTTTTTTTTGTTTTTTGTTTTTAAATTTTATTTTAAAGAGAATAAAACAAAAGAGGGAAGTACAGAACAGATCAGAACAGGACAACATAGGTAACACAGTACTTTACGTTAAGACAACCGGACATCAACAGTAGCTATCACAATATCTCTTACTCTGCTATAGTTGAGCATAGTTTCAAATACAATAATATTAAACATAACAAAATAGTATAAAGCCATGCATAGAGTGAAAGAATTACAGGGCTTTCTGAACCGAATAACCTAAAATGATTAAAAGAGACAAAGAAGGTCACTACATACTCGTAAGTGGAAAAATTCAAGAGAAAGGACTAACAATTATAAATATATATGCACCAAACACAGGAGCACCCAACTATATAAGACAGATACTAAAGGACATGAAAAACCAAATACACAAGAACACAATTATTACCTTAAGAGCCTGTTATCACAAAGAGATAGATCAACTAGACAAAAAGTCAGCAAAGAAGTAATAGAACTGAATCATACCTGTGAGCAATTGGACTTAATAGATGTTTACAGAGTGTTCCACCCAACCACATCAGAATACACATTCTTCTAAGCTGCCCATGGGACATTCTCCAAAATAGACCATATATTATACCATAAAACATTCTTAAGTAAATGCAAGGGTATTGAAATTATCACATGCATAATATCTGAAAAATTATGTATGCATGTCAGTGTACAGGTATGTGTGTCGTATTCTTTGAGCTAAATTGAATTTGCATTGAATAGTGCAATGAAGTTGGAAATTAATGGCAAAAGAAATTGCAAAATCTACATAAATACATGGAAATTAAACAACAACCTTTTGAACAACCAGTGGGCTACAGACGATGTTAAAGAAGAAATAAAGCAATATCTCCAATTCAATGAAACTGCGGAAAAAACCTATTGTAATCTGTGGAATGCAATGAAAATGGACTTAAGAGGGAAATATATAGCAATAAATTGTCATACCAAGAAAACAGAACGAGCACAAATAAACAATCTAATGCGTCATCTCAAGATTCTAGAAAAAGAAGAGCAAGTTAAATCTAAAGCTCATAGAAGAGAGGAAATTGTAAAGATTAGAGGGGGTTTCCAAAGATGGCGGACTGGTAGGTAGCAGCATAGGGACCCTCTCTGAGAGAGACAGCTCAAATGCCAGAGGAGCACACCCTGGAGAGACCCAAACAGAGGGAGATGGAGTCTCTCAACCCAGGAAGAAAAAAAAAAAGTTTATTTATATGCATGTTTTTATATGTAGTTTTAATTTACCTTTTACTGTAAAACTCTTTTTAAATTGAAACACTAACCACATTTTTTAATCATACCACAATGAATGATTGTGGAATCATTTCACGCACACACACACACACACTTCCTAGCTTTTTTCACTGAATAACCTAGAAGCAGTAACACCCCAGTTGATTTAAATGCATGTTTAAACATTAGAACAAAAATTAGCAATACAAACGCAACCGGAAAAAATACATTTTAGTTGCTAATACATACAAAATGTATCAAAATAAATTAAGACACCTTTTACACATTTGTGTTCTCCAGTGTGACTCAAGTGACTTAAAAAGCAAGAGCGCTGTTTCCGTGTCTTTTTAGCTCACATCCAGTCAGCAGAAAGCAATGCTGCCGAATTACACCCTCACGAACAGTACATAATTGCCTCTTCTATGTTTTTACTGAAATATAACATGGAAAATTCCATTTCCACAGTCCCATAAGTAGTACAAAGAAGATGACTGACCAAGATTAGCTCCCCGAACCCCAGAAGGCTACTGGGGTCTAACTCAGGCCCTGGAGAATGCGCGTCAGGAGCGTGTGCGTCTCCAGTGGAGGCAAAGCCAAGGACAAATAGCTCGCCTTGCGCTGCTTTACTACCCAGTGTTTATTTGTTCAAGTTGAGCATTATTTCTACGTAGACGATTTTCATCTGTGCTTTCAGAAACTGCAGAGTGAGTAGATAACCTTGTCTTTGAAGTATTTTGTCTTGGCCTCTTTGATAAAGATGGTTTGAGAGCCATAAAACTGCTTTCATTGATGTTTTGCCTCTGAACTTGGTTGCATAAAAGGAATAACAGACAATACGTATTTAGGGTTACGTGCCACACAATCCGTTTTATGATACTCATCATTATGAACAGTGAACGGGGACGCAGAGGACACAGAAAGTCGCTTTGCAGCCAGATCGCCACTGCTGTGTGTGGTCTCCGGTGAAAGCAACGGCAAACTACATGCTTATTTCATAAACGATCAAGTAGAGGCTGCACGTCTCAGAGAGCGGGGTTGTCAGACAGGCCACGGGAGGGTGGAAGGTGCGGCTCGTGTGTCCAAGCTCACGTGCTGAGGTGTCTCATCCCCTCCCCGCACCTCCTAGTGTTGCAGACTTTACCGAGGGCAGATGGCAGCACCACTATCTATTGTCTGTGTCTGTGTGGACTAATGTAATTCATACATATCGATCTATGAATACGCATTTATTTTGAAAACTCATTGTCTGTTTGAAGTTTCCTCTTGGATATTACTTCGTGTTCAACACAGCTCAGACTCCGCTGGTGAGTAACACCCACTTCTGCGGTGCCAGCGGGTGGAATGCGGCCTGCCCGCCGCCCCTCCCTGCGTGCTGTGCTCTTCCCAGCCCCTGACTCACGCCCAAGCTGCTGTCACCTGTCAGCTGGATTGTCACAGTCGCCTGCCTCATCAGTGTCTTGTCGCAAGTACAGAGTGCCAACTCTGATTTTCCCCCACTCTCTACCAGCGCGAGCTCTTCTCTAAAGCAAGTCTCACCATGTAAGTCCTTCTGAAGGTCTCTCCCAGTTTCCCGTCCTTCCTGAGTTAAATGCGCACACCCTCCAATGCACCGTCAGACGCTCTGTGGTGATGCCTTCCTTAGCAAGCTCCAGTGGTGCACGCTCTTCCCACTCCTCTGCGTCAGCCGCTGAGTTTTTCTCCCAGAGCCTTGTATTCCTTCTTGCCTCGCCTTTGCATGTAAGTCCCCCTTCTCTGCTTTTTTACTTTGTTTTCTTTTCGGAGGGGGATGGTGTAGGGTCTCACTATGTAGTTAGTGCAGGCTGGCTTTGAATTCCCTAGGTGGCCCACACTGACCTTGAACTAATGGTGGCGCTCCTGAGCCAGCCTCCTGAGTGCTGGGATTCCAGATGTGTGCCTGGTCTCAAGCCGGGTCCCTTTCTTCTTTGTAGCTCAGTCCTTCAACTGTCACTTCCTCAAAACATCTTCGGTGAATTGTTTTATTATGTAATTTTGCGGTACCATGCACTTCTCCTTCATAGTTTCTGTCATAGTTAAATTGTACATCATGTGTATCTGTTAGCGTGGTCATCTTTGTCTTGACTATAATTGCTATGGGTGCAACTATCGACTGTTTTCGTTTCCCCTGGTATTATCAATACCTGGCCAAGGCCCGACAACAAATAGATTATTAAATATTTTCAAAGTGAACATATGTCAACCAAAATACATACTATCCCTAAGAATAAGCTTAAATAAATTTATTCATGTGGAGAAAGTACAAAACCTTATTGAGGAAAAGGAAAGATTTACTTAGGTAAAAATCTAAAAAATATGCACAAATCTATGAGGAAAACTATAAAGCTCTAATGAAAGAAATCAGATAATAATTAAATAAATGGGCTGCTAGCCAATGTTCATGGAGAGGAATGTTCAATATTGTCTTTCTAATTTGATCTGCAAATTCAACATAGCCCAATAAAAATCTCAGCAAGTTATTTTATAGATATAGAAAAATGAACTCTAAAGCTTATAATGAGCTAAAGCCCACAATAATCCTTACGATATTTATGGAGAAGAATAATGCAAAAGGGACCGACACTGCCAGACTACAAGACTTAAAATAAGCAATAGTAACAAAAATAAAACACAATATGATTATAAAACGGGCAAAAAATCTGAATAAACATCTTAGCAATGAAGACAACAAATGGCAAATATAAATATCAGAGGATATTTTACATCCTATGCCATTAAAGAAATGCAAATTAAAATAAGACAATACCAGGCCAAACCTCTTACAGACACGAAAATCCAAAGCACCCATAACTTCAGATGATGATGAGGATGCAGAGCAAAAGGAACTTTGATCCTCTACTGATGGGACCGCAAAGTGATGCAGCCACTTCGGATGACAGGCTGGCTGTTGCTTAGCTAATCAAACACACGCCATACAGTCCAACCACGTTCCTTGGTGTTTACCCAAATGAGCTGAAAACGTATGCTCCTATGAAAAGTTCTGTGCAGAATATTTGTAGCAGCTGTATTCATAGCTTTTAAAACTTGCAAGGGACCAATGTATCTTTAAATGGAGAAGTGAATGGAGAACGGAATATTAGCACTAAAAAGAAAGGGACTACCAAGCCATGACGGAACTTTAACTGTGCAGCACCAAATGAAACTACATACTGTGGGACTCCGACTACCACACGCGACACTGTGGAAAAGGCAAATGACGCGAACAGTGATGGGGAGAGAGAAGGAGCTAAAAAGTTAACCTGTTCTCTCAATCAGCACCACTGCAGTTCAGAAGCGACCAACCCTCTGTAGATCTTTTTATCGTCTACCTGTACAATGGCACCAAATGGAGCAACATGAATGGTATTTTGAATACATTATAAAAATTACTGTAGCAATAGAACCTCTTACATTTTTCTTTTGTTAAGTATCTACCTAGATGAACATGCAGTAAAATCAAAACTAATCGCCTTAGCTAGTCATTTGCTTTGTTTTGTTGCTTTGGCTTTGTGTTAACAACTAATTTTAATGAATATTCCAGTATTTGTTGTTCTGCCAAAGGTCATGTCTTAGTTACTTTTTACTCATCACTGAGACAAAATACTTGATGCCCAAAGTTGAGAAAGGAAAGGTTTATTTCTTACAGTTTTTGGAGGTTTCAGTTCATACTCAGTTGGCTCCAAGGCAGGGTGGCATGGCAGGGCCGCAGTTCATGGCGGCTGCAAACAGCAAAGCGGAAACCGGAAACCGGCAAGAGAGAGAGACACACCTTCTTCCTGCCATTACATCACATCCTGGCTCCACCCCCTAGGAGGGTGTAGCACTGACACCACCAATCCAAGCACTAGACAATGAACCAATCACAAATGCATAATGCAAAGGCATGAGGCTTGGGGGCCACGACATAAACCATGACAGGTCAGAATCGAGATATTTGATGAGCATTTTATGTATCACATTTTAAGTTGATTCTTTTGCTACATGAAATATCACTTAAATGCCTGGCGGGTAGCAGCATAGTAACTGCTATGGCAATTTGTTTCCTATGGCTCAGTCTCATAGAGTATTCTGTAATTCTTTAAAATTATTTACAATTTTATATGAAATAAAATAATTTGTTTTGTCCTTACACTGACTTGTGTTTAAATTTGGGCTTTTAATTATTGGTTGTGTGATCTTAGGCAAGAATTTAGCTTTCAAAAGGCTCAGTTAATTTGCCTACAGAATAGGAATAAAAATCTCCACTTGCTGATTGTGAAAAATAAGTAAGAGACTTTGTGTAGGAAAAAGGTCCAGATAGAAGAGTGGATGGATAGATGGATAGATAAACTAGATAAAAGAATACATATATTTAATTTAGTGTCAATAAAATCAGACTGAAATTTCATAAATTTGAGGAGGGACTTGGAAAAGTAATTTTAAAGTTAATCTAGAAGAATGTGTATGCAATATTACTGAACATTAAAAAGAATCATAAAGTAGAATAATAAAGTAATGTTGCCGAATAGAGTTTAAAACACACATTCATATACGTTCAGTGGATGATAAAGCTGGCATCATAAATCTCTGGAGAGAGAATAGTTTATTCAATAAATTTTGTTGGAACACTGGACTAACCATTTGGCAAGAAACTTAATCTCTTCCTCAAATTATATACCAAATAAACTCCAGATGGGGTTATACCTAAGTAAAGAAGTGAATGGTAAAAAGTTTTAGGAAAAGATGTAGGTGAGTGGGAAGCTTATCAAAGGCAGAAGCTGGACATTGAAAAAACAATGACCAAGATCGCTAACGCTCTGCAAAGAAACTTTATGAATGTTACAACTAACGGGTGTTTCACAAGTTACAAGTGAGAATGAAAATGTTTATTCTAGCAGCCGAAGAAATGCAAATTACAGTAACAGCAACAGATTCTTCCCAGTGGTGGGGATAAGGCAAAGGAAGAATTGGCCCCAGGTGAGGAACTGGGTGATAAAGAAGCTGGGGACTGGAGATACAGAGGGAGGTGTCTTCTGAGTAGAAGGCAGCAGCAGGGGCAGCCATCTCGTCTCGGGATGTAGTGAGTAGTGAGGAGAAGCGAGCCATGTGGACCGAAAATGCAATAAGAAAGATATCTTGGTCCATTCAGCGCTGCTATAACGAAATGCCTGTGGCAAGAGAGGAAGTGGGGGAGCTCAGGAGCTGACGGCTGCACGCGCAGCTCGTTTGGGGGCAGCGCTTCTTGCGGCTGAACATGCGCAGTAGTGGAGCAGGTAGGCTCAAAGGAGCATGCGCATGAGAGGGACGGGGGACAGAGCTGGGCACCCTGTCCTACCGGTGGATCCTCAGGGTCATCAAGCCAGGCCTTCAATAGCAAAATCACTTAGGGGACCCAGCGCCTCTCCGGGGCCCAAATCTCAATCTGAGTTTCAGTGCCGACAAACCATAGCCAAAGATACAGAGGAAATATTCAGTGGTGCATTTTATTGTTTTCTTGAGTAATTTATTGTTTTTCAGGGCTTGGTCAAGAAAAACAAAAAGTTAACACACCAGAAGGCAGTGAAGAAAAAAAAAATCTCACACCAATTAAAAAACAAGTCAATCAAAATATGCAGTTTCTCAGGAAATTCCCCTCATGTGAGAGGATTTTGGTTTTTGTTACTAAAATACGAAAAACGTCCTGGCATGAAGAAATGATTTTAAGCCTGGAAACAGCGGGTGGCTTGGACACCACCCCGCTGAACTGGTTCTAGCCTTGGAGCACTGTGTGTCAGGACCCCTGAGGAGCACTTTCCTGGACTGCAGAGCTCGTGGTGACACTGCTGGGTGGTCATTTGATTTTACAGTAGTGTTTGGGAAGCACAGGAAACCCCAAAGAATCAATGTCCTTCGTGAAATACGCATGCACAAAGTGCTTTAACAGTTCCTTGGCAGATTATTTCAGAGCGTGGCTTCCTATTTGCTGTCATTGATAAGAGAACCAGCGACTTCTAAAATTTTTCTGCAAATAAATAGAAGGAGGAAAGAGGAAAAGGAGGGTAAAGAAAATAAATGAGAATAACTACAGGAAATTCCTCCTCCAGACTGGTGTTTGGGATCCTGTGGGACGTTTCTGGGTGGGGTTTGCAGCATGCTAGGTACCCCGGGGTTTAAGGTGCATGACTTCTCCGGCCACATTTCTGTGCGTCGTCACTGGCAGCCCTGTGCAGACCTGCCCCATTGATTGCCTTTCCAGTAGCAAATATTTGCTATTTTTTTCCAAAATGATTTACGATAATTTAATTTACCTCCTGGGTTCCATGTCACTGGAAGATGAATCTCATTGTGCTCTCCTACCAGGATTATTCCAAAATTCCCCAGCATTGGCTATACCTCATTGCTTAACAGCAGGTGTTTATGTTTTCCACCTTGGAAGTTAAATCCAGCCTTGAGAAGAGGAATACCCTTTACTCAATAGGGGCTCTATCTTATATGGAAACCAGCTTGTTTATATTGATCATTTTAAAGGAAACTGGCCTACAACTCAGAAACAATTCCCAGTCTAACAGTGTATTAAGACTGTGTTAGTGAAACAGGGAACCAGAAAAAAGTGGGGGTAGCTGGCCCAGCAGCTACAGATTGGTTGGAAAGACATAACACTTTCACACAATGCAGAACTACTCAGCTATATGGAAGGAAAACCTCGAGGCTCTTGTAGGTAAATGGATATAACTTAAGAACAAGCTCAGGGGTAAAAAGGTTCAGAACCACTTAGGTAAATAGCGGGCTGCCTCCCTAGTATGAAAACTAAGGAGTTAGTGGGATACAAAATGTACAATATACTCTGGGAAAGTGAAAGGGGAGGAATTGTCTAAATAGGGAAGGCAGAGGACATGGGTAATCTTGTATCATGATTTGAAACCCATACTGCTTTCATCACTCTGTTTAGTTTGGTTATATTCTGTTCCAGTTTGTCTACTTGTACTAGATTTGAGGGCATAGACAGCTATTCCAAAGATAGCCGGATATACTATGGTAACCATTTCTAATTTCCTATTAATTTAATCTGAAACCCGGTATTGCTCTCACTGCCTTGTTTTGACTGATTTTATTTGAATCTGTCTTGTTCAATCGCCGCCTTATCTTGACTGATGTTATTTGAATCTGTTATATTTGATAGTATCACATCTGAGAGTATAGGCAACTACTCTGAAGACGATCAGATTCACTATGACACCCATTCTGGCTTGACTATTACCCTCTTTTGAAGTCCTATAATGTCTCCAATGTTTTGTTTTTATTGATTTTGTTCTGTACCGCTATGTTCAGTTTTATTGTGCCCGATAATACGGGCAATTCTATTGAAGATAACAAGAGACATCATGGTAACCATTGTAGATCACCTTGTATTGTGGTTTTAAATTATGTACTATGTCCATCCTTTTGTTCTGAATGACCCTATTTTGTTTTGTTTTTTCTCATTTGGTTTTACTCTTTTCAAAATAAAAATTAAAAAATAAAAACAAAAAGACTGTGTTAGTGGCATTCAGCTGCTCACCCCGACTCCCACTGCCAAGGCTGTGATGACATTCTCCCAGATCTCTGCGTGTCCAGAGCCAGCGTGGATTTTTGGAAGTGCGATCTCAGAAGCATCGTCTTGCAGAAGTATTCCTCTCATACTCTTCCACGGCACCCACAAAACGACTCTGGAGACCAAACATGAGGCTGAGACTGGAGGATCGCAAGTTCAAGCCCAACTGGGGGAACATAGCTCAGTGCAGAGGCTCTAGATTCACTCCCAGCACCACAAAGCAAACAAAAACTACCCGTCACTCTCGTGTGGCTTTCTTCATTCCTTGACAGAACACTGGGGTGCTCCCTGGTGTCCCAAGCAGAGAAGGGCCCCTTGACCTTGGCAGCTCTCAAACCCTTCGATGCTACTTGATGAATGGGTGGAACATTTTTTTTTGCAAATTTTGCCATCTGATACAGATTTGTTCTGTTCATCTCAAACCCTCCAAATTATTGCTTAATTGAGGAGGGGTTTAGAGATATCACAAAGCGACACGTATCCCTAAGAAAGAGACTTAGTGGTCCCCACCCGCCGCTTTCAGAGGGACACACCGGGCTCTCCTTGCAGGGATACGCCAGGATAAAGGCAGGATAATTCTTGCCCTTCCTTTGTGTTCATCTGACACTCGAAGTTTTTCCAGTGACCTGGGTCTGAGAAATTGTGGGACTTTCCTGCCACCTATTCTGCGACAGGGAATGATAAGCACCTACCCTAACCTGGTGCGTGGTGACTTCCAGTTGGGTCCCTCACGGCAGTGGATGAGGGTAAGCACTGAAAGGGGCTCTTATGAGGGGCAGAGCCGCCCAGGATGGTGAGGCAGGGAGGCTTGTTCAAAGCCACATGGCTCTCTGTAGCTTCTATGCGGTTACGCTGACGTGAGGAGCCACGGTGTTCATGCGGTCGTCAGAAAGGAGACCAGGGATGATGATCATTCAAGAAATTCCTTGCAACTCCCAGTGGAGACGCTCACAATACCGTCGGCAGGGACCGGATGCAGCTGACGAGGTGCAACTTCTCCAGAGGCAAGGGAGAGGCTCCAGGAGTCCAAGGGGCCGACAAGAAGGAGGTCCTTCGGTTGGCAAACCCCAAAGGGTTCTGGGAGTGGAAGATTTCAGAAGAACAGTTAGCCCCAGGGTGGGGGAAGGGGGCATGCTGTGTGAAGGCCTTTGGATTTAGCGTCAGGTGACTCAGCTTGCAATCCCACGCTACGCCTAGCTGGCTGTTTCGCAGTGAGCCTTGTCTGCATGCTGAGCCCCAGTCCTGGCCCAGAAGCTGATGATGCCAAGGTCTTTCCTGGTCAAGAAGGCAATGCTGTGATGTCCCTGGCAATGACTAAGCTACTAAGGAGGTTCTGATCGTGTGTAGAGTTCGCAAAGTTACAGGAATAGAAATACCAGTCTTGTGGTTATCAAGTCAGTGGCCTAAGAGCCATCTTTTAGCATTTTACATATGCTAACCTCTGTCTACCTCAGGGCCTTTGCTCATGATAGGACCCTTCCCTATGGAGAATGCTGTTTTCTAAAGTCTTATTCTGCTGAGTTTATCCTACAGATTTTTGTCTAAAATGTCCTTTCCTTGGATTAGATTTGCTGTCCTACCCAAATCCCAGAACACCCAGTCTTCTGTTTCAAACTGTTTATCACAGTATGAATTCCACTCATATTTACTTATGTAATTTTCTCTTTTCCTCTAGACTAGAGCTCTATGAGGGTTTCTGTCTCATTCAATATAATTTACTTTAATAGCCAACACCTGTGACAAGCATATATTAAGCATGCAATAAACATTTTGTTATAGATTGAACCAGAGGGAGCCATAATCACTTTTCCTAAGTACCTGTGTATTTCAGGCCAAGTGAGGTCTTAGATTTATCCTCCGTCTTCCAAAAGAAACAGCCACTGTGGTTAAGATATTTGGATTAATAACCTCATTTGATGTTTAGTTTGCCCAGCACTTCTACTCCTTTGGTGCACTCTGCAACAAATGCCCCTTGTAATGTTTTCCAGAAGAGTAAAAGTTTTCAGACACAGAAGATTGGGTCTGATGGATTGTAAGCTATTTCCTAAAGTTAGTTAGAACTGCATGGAACTGCTTTATCAACACTGCTGTAATTTCTCAGACAGTTTCAAAGCGCATTTCTTCCTTCTGAGCATCCAGCGGGGGCCACTATGAACCCTCGCCTTGGTGGCTTCAGGGCCTCTGCCTCTGGGGAGGGGGTCGCTCCTCTTGGCAGGTGGGTCCCCGAGGCTGAGATGAAAACCGAGACCCTTCATGGGGAGCAGAGCTGGGGCCCCAGTGTCTTTTCTGCCACCCGAAGCTGCTGTGTGGCCCCCGTCCTGCACTGGCGCTGCCTGTCAAGGGGGTGCATCCTGGCCCTGCGCCCTGCAGAACAGGAAGCGCGGAAGCACATTTAAGCTGACCAGCAGTTTCTTTGGCACGCAGCTCGAACCTTTCTTTTTCTTTTTCTTTTCTTTTCTTTTTTTTTTTTTTTTGGTACCTGAGATCTAATTCGCTCGGACCTTTTCCCCAGGGCGCGATCTGCCCCCACCAGCCAAGGCCGGGCCTGCGCAGGCGCACACAGCCTGGGCGGTGGGGGCAGGGAGGACTGCTCAGGACTGGCGGGAGGCGAGGCGCAAAGGTCAGGGCCCTGGCAGGGAGAAGATAAGGCCGGGGGTGGAAGGTGGAGTCGGCCAAGGGCAATAAACAGGCCTTTCACAGTGTCTCCCAGCAACGCTGGGGAGGGGAGAGAAAGGAGCCCATTAAGAAAGCAGAAGGGAAGGAAATGACCGCTTCAGGAATGTCTGGGGCACTCAATAATTTAAAAAATATTTTTAGCAAGAGAATTGGAGGGGCCTGAAGCAAAGAGCAGGGACCTGGGTCCCCCTGAGAGTCCCCAGAGCCAATGCTAACCCAGGGAGGCTTGGAAAGTGAGGCGGCCAGGCCGTCGGACATGCTGCTTCCGGCCTTAGCCGGGGACATCGGCCGGCAAACCTGGGGCTCTCGTGGGTGTGGACACCCTGGGCAAGCTGAGCTCTGGTCCCCAGGCCATCCTAGAAGCCACCCAGAGGCGGCCCCACCTGTGTCGCGTGGCTGTGACTGTGCCCGGCTGCAGGGCACAGTGTGCGCACATGGCCTCTCTGAAATCTAGAAAATTCTGAGCCACGTTGGTCCTGGGCGGTTCAGGTAAGAGGCTGCAGGCCTGGAGCTCTGGTGAATCCCAGCCCCGACCCCTCCTCTGAGTCGAGGCGCCCTGTTCCTGCAGTGGTTCTGTGGTGCCTCGGTCTGCCAGCTTTGCTCAGAAGAAGGGTAAGGAGGAGGCGACTTTGTTAGCTGTTAGTATTGTTCCGCAAAACTGCTCATCTCTGCGCTGCAAAAAGCCAGTTGGAACGGATGGAAAGGGAAAGTGACAAAAAATGTGAAGTTCAGAAAATATATGCAGTTCAAGAGCAATTCCTGGAAATGAGATCAACACTAAAGTTCATGGAATTTTAACTAAAAAATAAAAAGGATGGGGGGGAGTTGTTTGTGTTCAGCATTTTTGTCGCTGTTGCTGTTGCAGGGTTTTTGTTATTGTTTTTGTTTTTATTTCTATTTTGGTTTAATTTCAGCCTGTCTGAAGGGAAGATACCTTCTTCATGTTTGAAGCCAAGGCCTTGCACCTAGGGGAGCAATAAGTAAGCGGCAATCCCTGGGTCAGATTACAGCAGGAGGCTGAGATTTCAGGTACGGGTGGAATTTCTGTGACAGGGTCAGGATTTCTGCAGGGGTGAGATGCAGGGTCGTGAGAGGGAGTGTCAGCCCTGGAACAGTGCGGGCTGGGGGCTGGGAAGGAGGTACGTGGTGTGCGCAGGTGGGCAGGACCATCCCTGCGGGCTGTCTGGGACCCTGAGCCCCAGGCGAGGGTGTCCGTGGGTATCCGCGTGTGAGTGCCACAGTCTGACTCTCAGTACTTCTCGCTCCCCTCGTCTGAGATCCGACTGGAATCACAGTTCCTGCTCCGCTCTCACCAGCCCTGCACGTAGCGGGGAATAGGGACCCACTGCACAGGCTCACTCGGGGGCAGCAGAAGGCCAGGTGGCACACGCTCAGGAGTGTGGTCCCCAGAGTCCCTTTGCTGGACTGGGAGTCCCAGCCCTGCGTGACCCTTGACAAGTTCCTCAGCTTCCCGAAGTTCAGTTTCCCCTTCGGTACAGTGAGCTGACAGCCGTGGCACCTCACTGCTGGAGTGTCTCGAGGATCAAGCAGACAGTTCCTATAAAGCTGACCACCCGGCTTGACTCGTGGGGACGTCTCAGTGTGGGGGCTCGGTGGTCTCTGCTTGTGTGACTTGGAGTCCCTTGTCATACCAAGTTTCCCATCTTGTGTAGAATTCGCCAATTTCAGCTCAGACTATGGTACCCTGAGCAAAACCAGCATTTCATCTGTGGTCTGTCTGGTCAGTAACTGTTGGAGATTTCACTGTTTTCTTAATCATAGTAAGCCCTCAGTCCCCCAGTCTCTCAGCTAAGCAGCTCTGCGACTTCCTAGTCACAGCAAAATGATTTCTGGCTCCTTGTTCTGTTCTTGACTCAATTGTCCGTGTGATGGCACCCACGACTGGGTGCGAGCCTCGCTTTGCTTTGTCTGAATCAATAGGTTGCTTGATAATCACCCTATTGGTTGATTATGGTCATGACTGCGTTACAGGCATCTTACAGACTTTGCCAGTTCATCTCAATCATCAGTTTGGCTGGATTTAAAGACTCCTGGAAAGGTGATCAGATCGAGGGTGCTGTCCTTGGCAGTGGATCCATCCCCATCCCCACAGCTGAGTGTGGTGTTAGAAGTGGGAGCCAGTTGGGGTGTTGCTAGGGTGTGCCTCTGAAGATCACAGGCTCCCCGGCACTGGGCTCTGCTGTGCTTCCTGGCTGCCATGGGGAGAGCAGCCTTGTGCCACCAGGAACTTTCACCAAGATGTTCAGCCGTGGAGCCAGCCCACCACTGACGACACCCTCTGAAACCAGGAACCAAATTAAACTTTAAATTGTATGTGTCAGAATTGTGGTCACAGCAGCAAAAGGCTAATATGCAAGTATAAAACTTACTTAGTCTCCCTGTTTCTTATTCTCTTTTATTATGCTTTTAATTTATTTATACTTGGAGTTTAGGTCTTTGGTATATGGGAAGAGGACTCAGAGATGGAGGAAAGGAGGAGGAAGTGAAGGGAAGGGGCTGAAAAAACTCCCCGTGATGAATATAATCATTGTGTACTACAAGTATGTAGTAATACAAATAAAAATTTTTGGCTGGGCATGGTGGCACATGCCTGTAATTCCAGCACTTGGGAGGCTGAGGCAGGAGGATCATTGTAAGTTTGAGACCAGCCTGGGCTACAAAGTGAGTTCAAGAACCTGAACTATGTAGCAAGACCCTGTCTCAAAAAGACAAACAAAAACAAACTTTAAAAAAAAAAAAAAACCTTGTTTAACAAAACATGACTTTACGGCAGGCAGTTGATAGTACCCTGCTGTTTGTCACATGGTGAATTCCAGTGAGGACCAGGGGAAGCTCCACGTGAAGAAGGGAGAGAAAAATTTACTTTCCACTTCCGATAACAAGGAAGTCTGCCCAGCATAGCTGAAGATCTTCAGAAGCAGCATCAACCCTGCTCCGAGGACTGAGGGTGGAACCGGGTGACCATGGTGCTTGATGACAGCCCATGGTAACGGTTTATGAATATTTAAAGGCTCTAAAAGAAGATTTAATTACCTTAAAGCATCTTGCTATGAGCTTGTTTGATACGCGCGGTGAGACCTCTAGAAACTTTTCACTTGGGGGCTCCAGCCGGTAACAGGGCTGGAGGCCTGGTAGGGAGGGCCTTTGAGGACTGTGTCGTTGAGGAGGACGTGAAGTTATGGCAGAGGCCAGTCTCTCGGAGAGCCCCACAGAGCCTTTGCGAAGGATGACAGTCGCTTTTGAGGGCGTTTCCAAGTGGTGGACTGCAGGCCCAGCACTCCGGTGAGGGGAGAGAGCGACTCCACTTGCAGGCATGTGGAGGAAAAGCTCAAGCCCGGAGAAACAGTGGTGGTCACCCAGCGTGGGGACAGCCAGTGGCCTCACTTCATTTCATTCCTGATGCCATTTGCCTTTCCTGTGTGTCTCCGTTTTTGGGAACTTCCATAGATGTGTGGGACACACGCCAAGAGGAGTTCTCGGAGTGGTTCAGTTTTATTCCTTCTTGGCAACTCCAGTGCGAGGTTCTCTGGATTAATTAGAGCTATTAATTATGATGAAGTCATTAAGGTTAAAGTTTCCTGGAACACTTGTGGAAATCATTTATCCAGATAGCAGGTCCCAAGTTAATGGGGATATTAGATTTTGGAGACACAGACACTAATCTGGGCACAGTAGACATTGTTGCAGAAGGAAAGAGAAGGCGTAGAGAAGGCTCATGTCAGACTTACCATGGAGGCGAAGGCTGGCTGGAGAGAGTTCAGCCTGACCTGTGAGCGCCCTCTGAGAAGCGGTACTCAAAGCACAAACAAAACAAAACAGTCCTGGGGGTAGACGGCTCGGAGACGAAGAGAACTTTCTTCATGCCTTATGTAAGAAGACCCTGGTGATTTCTTTGCAAATTCTGGATGGTTAAACCCAAAACAAGAGACAAAATGTCTTTGTTTTGCCCGAAGACTATAAATGACATTAAATGGGAACATATGATAATTTTACGTTTCTATACATGTTTGCCAAAAGATTTATAATCACTGGTTCCTTACTATTTACAGTATCCCTCTAAAGCAGAATTCCCATTCTGGGGCTGCGAAGCCTCACGGGCGGTGGAGGAATTCCAAGAGGGTGGTGAGGATTGGAGCTGTAGTATTTCAAGCATCTGTCTGGTGGCCACAGGAAACTGTCTTCGGAGGAGGGAGGTACAGGCTACCAGCACCCTGTGCTCCCTGCGCAGGCCCGGGCTGGAGCCCTGGAGGCCTTGGTTAGGACCAGGCCTGCCTTACTGCTGGAATCCGGGGATTCTTCCCACTGTCCCATCCTCGTGGAAGTGTCCGCTGGAGCTCTTGTTTCTGGGAGGGTGACATTGTAGAGCCTCTGGGGATCTGTGTTTGAATCCCAGCTTTGGTCCTTGCCAACTCAGTGACTCTGGTGAGTTTGTGACCCTCTCGGATTCTTCCACACAACATGTGCAAAGTGTGAGATAAGCATTGATGAAGTATGGAGTTGTTACTAAAAGTGAACAATACGCTTTGCGTTCACCAGTGGCTACTGGTGATGTTCCGCGGTCCCTGCCGGAGTCCTTTCCACAGGTCAGAAAACAAGCACCGTGGCCTTCCCCTGGAGAGATACCCTCCGAATCTCTAACAAAACGCAGACCGAAGATACACGCACATATAAGTATGAATTTAGTATGCAGCATCACAAACACTTCAGTGTAGAGCCGGCAGACATCACAAAGCTTCATAAATTTATGGTCCCTCAGTCCTGCTCTTTGGTTCTGTCTTGCTGAGGCCACCAGAAGCTCTGTCTACACTATGATGCTGCTTTTGTTCCCAGGGAACCCAGCTTTAGGAGGTGGGTGACTTTTATTTTCCAGGATGGTCTCTCTTCTTTTCATAATCAAAACATGTTTGTTTTCTTTTCCAAAAGAGAAGCACTGGGTACTGCTTGTAGTTTTTCCATTCTGAGGATTTCTGTACTCTTCAGTTTCCCCTTCCTAGTTGCAAACTGCCTTGAAAGAGGAGGCTGAAACTAGGATTAAAGGTGGCGGTGGTGACAGTGGTGCCTGCAGCTCAGCTGTAGTCTTTTATTGTGGAGCATCACTGCACAGCAGAGGCACCAATGACTCATTGACTCGGTGCTCAGTGTGCCAACCATATCTGGATTGCTGTAACGAGTAACTGGGATAATCAGCTTATAGGTTTATTTTGGCTCATAGTTTTGGAGATTCTGGTCTATGACCCATTGGCCCCATGTTTTGAGTCTGTGGCAGGGCTACGCATCATGGCGGGAGCTTGTGGTAGAACTTCTCCCTAAGCCTCACCCCTTAAAGGGCCCACACCTCCCAGCAGCTCCAAACTGGAGACCAAGCCTTTAACACAGAGGCCCTTGGCATTGCAGATCCAAACTAGAGCACACAGTAAAAAAAGTCCTTTATTTGATGTTGGTGAAACAGGAATGAGAGATTTCTTTGTGTGCACCTCTGCAGCTGCCACTCTCTGTAGAAGGACTGACAAAATTAAAATTGTTCCTTACCTAAAATTATACTTAGAAAAAATTCTTGCTGTCTCAGAAAATAGACCTAGCTGTGTCCCTCAAAATGTTTTGCAGATGGCAGGAAGTAAAACAGAAGCTGACGGAACTTAGCAAGGAGGGCAACTTGGAAAAAAGACCACAGTAGAACAGTAGTGAGAGACAGATTCTGCTGAAATCATGTTCAAGACCTCCAAATGGAAATGAAAGAAATTAATGAAATTAAGTGGAAATGAATAAAGGGTTATATAAGATTAGTAGGAAGATGGTAGATATGAAAAGTAGGTAAAATATACCTGGGAGAAAACAACTGAAAGTGTGAAAAAGGAATACTGTTTTAGTAAATTAAAATTTATATACTTTAAATTTTATATTTTACATAGATTAAATGTTATAATTTAAAGTGTCACATATTAAAGTTTGGACTATTCAGATGGAAAGAGGCTTCTCTCTTGGAAGAAAAATTAATGCAGAAGGATCAATATTGAGACATAGCTTAGAAAATGATTGAAATTTAGAGATATATAAAAATTCTTTGATAGTGAAATCAGTTAACCTGGAAAGTATCAGCTGGTCTTCAGCTTTGTGACAGCAATAGTCACAGGAGGTAGAAGAGATTTGAATCATGTTTACAATGCGTGACCAAAGACTTTTATACCCAGTGGAACTACCATCAAGTCAAAAATCCAAAACAAACGTTATGAATATACAGAAGCAGAAAATTGAAAGTTTTGTATATAAGACTTTAATATCTTTTATTGTGCATTTTATTACAAGTAAACACAAATAATGTAATTAATAAAATTAATGTTTATATTGAATTCTGTAACTTAAAAGCAAAAGACATGCTTTGCAAATGCCCTTGGAATACTCACAAAAAAGTGATCATATACAATGCTACGTAGAAAGATTCACTAAATCCTAAAAATTAGAATGAATATAGAAATGCTTTCCTAGTCACACAACAATTCATTTAAAAATTATTATTAATTCTGCATCTGGAAATGCTAAAATACTATTTCCTGTGCAACTCTATCATTGGAAATAGATTTGAATATCTTTGAAATGAAAATGAAGGCCATTATGGGATAGATTTAAAGCGGAAAATTAATGCCTTCATATTTATGTTCAGATAAAAAAAGAAAGCACCACGCTATAAATTTTAAGGTGAAAATTTAATAAAAATATAAATTACATAGAAAAGTATTCAAAAGTTCTATAAAAAAGATTTGATGAAGTGGAAAGGCATAGAATCTTTTTAAATAGAAAGACTTAAAAACCAACAAACAAAATTCATCCCAAGGACATCTATACATAAAATATGTAGTCAATAAAAATAAGGAATTTAAAAACGTCTAAATAAGCTGTTAGTAAAACTTACAAGGAAAATCAATAAGCATTATTTCCTCTCTGGTAATAGTGACTTCCCTTGGTGGTATTAACCCTTCCAATGAAAATAGTGCAGATTTGGATAAAACATTAAGTAAAATCCTTCTTAAAGATACTGAAAAGTAACAAGATAACAAGGAATTACTCAGTGATTAGCTCTTGGCCCACTGCATTTTTTGACCAGTTTAAACTGATTTGATTGTGGTTTTAATGAAAGAATCAGAGTGACTATTATGTTAATATTCATTTTATATATATGAAATGTCACCGTATCATTTCAAATACACACACACACAGAGTTTTATTATATTACATATATTCATGCACTGGCAATATAGTGAATTTTCATGTTAGTCTGTGAAAAGAAGGGGGAGGGGAGGGAGAGAAGGGGTAAGAGATGAAAAGAAAAAAGGAATTGGAACGTGTTACGTGCACACACCAGCTCCACCCAAGGAAGGTGAGCATTAGGTTCTACAAACACATACCAAAAAAAGAGAACAGAAGGGGAGTGGGATTGAGGGCTGGGTGGGCGGGGGAGGGAGGGAAGGGATAGGGGATGAGAAAAGGAACTAAGATGTCTTATGTACATGTACCAGTGTCCCACAAGGAATGTAAACATTATATACTAATAAAATAATTTGGCCAGGGCTGGTGGTGCACACCTATAGTGCTCAGGAGGCTGAGGCAGGAGGATTTTGCAAGTTTGAAGACAACCTGGACTACATAGTGAGCTCAAGGCAGCCTGGACTACATAGTGAAACCTTGTCTCAGAGAGAGAGAGAGAGAGAGAGAGAGAGAGAGAGAGAGAGAGACAACAGCATCAAGACACATCATAAAGGAATGACAAAATATGTAGACAGAGAAAATCTTAAAAATAGATGGAGTGTTGGCATGGAGAGTGATGATTCATTGTTGTGGTTGATACACTGTGTCAATTTGAAAGGTTTAGAAATTTAACAAGAGACTCAGTCAGGTATTTTGTCCCAGCAAAGAGAGAAAAGTAACCAAGACATTCATGAATAAGATGAACCTGACAAGTTACCAAAATACACTCTGAAGGGACAGTCAGTGAAGACCTCATGGTCTGTTTGGGTAAAGAGGTCTATATAATAAAATAGGAAGTCCAAAAATGAATAAAGGATATAAAGAAAAAATATACAAATATTTCAGCTACCTCCTTATGGTCTGTAAATCTGAAGGGCAGAGACACTGGTCCAATCAACAGTGTTTGACGAATACCGTACTGTTACTTTGCACGGCGTCATGCTGGCTGCAGAAGGAGTAGTGAATGGCTGAGCTTGTCTCTAAGAAGCTTGAACTCTGGGGCAGATAGGTGTTTAGCAAATTAATTTAAAACAGAGTCACTTCAGACTGTTGTGGTAGTGCTACAAAGAACATGTCCAGGATGCCGCTGAGGACCTGGGGATCCGCCTGTCGCTAAGGGCTTGGAGCAGCCTTGGGGGTCCTAGAGAAGACAGCTGTAGGTGAAGCTTCAAGTGGGTGAACGAGCCAAGCGAAGGACAGAGGAGATTTCCGGTGGAGGGAGCAGCAGGTCGTGATGGCCTGTGATAAGAAAAGAGCTGGAGACAGAGGGTAGAAATCACAAAACAAGCCAATGTTCAAAGGGGCGAGAGAAGGTGGTGTGAGATGCTAGCACTCCGCGGATTGGGGGCGGAACGGTTCCCTATTTAACCTGCAGTAACCACGCCCTGTCCCGCTGTGTGCGTCCAGGGCCACACGCACTGACCTGCAGCAGTGCTTTTGTCCCTCGTGTCGTATGGACTTAAAGACAGACTTGGAAGTGTTTGCTTCTATGCCCAAAGGGGGAGCAAAGCCCCCAGATGATGGCAGAAGGAGATGACTCGCTCTCAGCCCTTCTAGAATGCTGCAGTCCATTTTGCACCTTTGGAGAGCTGTGCGTCTCATGGAGCTCCACGTCTTAGTGCTCACGCGAGCTGTGACTTTTCCGGATGTGGCCTCGGGGCCTGGCCTTGGATTGAAGAAACGCATTTCACTGCATCCAGAACTATGGGGCTGGGTCGCCTGCTCAGATGAGGAGGAAAGCAACAGGAAACGATGCACTCGACTCCGTGGCTGAGTAACTTGCTAGCTCGTGGGGTGTTTGCCCCAGCTCTCCGGGGGGTGCAGTGTGCGTTTGGGGGGCACTGAATGGGCCCACAGCGCTTCTCACACGAGAGTCTTCAGGCCGGGGCAGAGCGAGATGGAATGGAGAGTGGACTTGTTAAAACAAACCAGGCCTGCATCGGAGTGGTCACATGTCCGTGGTGCTGTCAGCGGCTGTGAGTCACGGAGGGAGGCACACAGAAGGCCGTGCAAAAGGAGGAGAAGCCTAAAAATAACAGTTCCGCGGAAGGGTGGGGCTTTGGGCTGCTGTTGTGTCACACTTGGCTGCTATTTCTGCAAATTCCTCGGTGAAAGCAGCAAGTGAAAGGAAGCCTGCAGACACCTGGCCCTCAAGAGGGACGTGGCAGGTGCCGTGGATGGAGGTGCCAGGGTCACCTGATTCCTGAGGCCGATGCCTGGGGTCCTGTATCAAGAGGCCCGCAGCTTTAGTTGATGCTGCCCTGCGCATCCAAAGCACATCGGACTGCTGTCCATGTGAGCGAAGGTTGTGGGAGGTACCAGGGTGCTCGGAGTGTTTTCTGTTTCACTCTCTTTATTTTTGTCCTGCTGGTCCATCTACTCCACAGGGGCAAGGACCTTGTTTGTGCTGGTTTTAGTTCCATCCTTAGTGTCTCGCGCAGAGTAGGAGCTACATAAATATTTGTTTAAGGAAAAATGGAAAGAATGTCTCCAACTCAGCCCTCTCAGTTTGCAGGCAAGGAAACTGAGCAGGGAACAGAAATTTGCCCTGGGTCATGCAACCAGGAAGCAGCGCTGGGTGTGAGGCCAGTCGACTCCTCGCTGGCTGCTCTTTTCATTCCTTTGAGCTAGCAATATGACTCAGGGTGCCTGGGACCAAACACGAGGTCACTGACACTCTGCTGGGGGAGGTGAAATTCGAGGGTCCTACCCCAAAGGCGGCGAACTTAGACGAACAAAGCTCACCACGAGGAGGCCCGGCCTGTGCAGCCCCAACAGCCAGCGGTGCTCTTTCCTGGGCTGCTGTGTCCGCCTAGATTTGTTATCAATACGACTTAGGCTGAGAGCCTGTGGTCTGTCCGGGACCCCGACTTTACCTTCTGTAGACGGTCCTGTAGTCCTTAGTACTGACAGTGTGTGTGCTGTGTGTGTTTTGGATTTTTCCCTCTTACAATCAGGCAATCGTTTACATCTGTCCTTTGGCAAGGAGCCATAAAGAAGAGCATCCAAACAAAGAGGAGAAAAGCCAGACTGGCAAGTGGGCCGGCTGGGAAGGAGAAGCAGACCTTCGCCTTTGGTCTCCGTGGATGAAAGGATTTAAAGTTCACTGTGGGGGAAGGAGAGGGATTTTTAAGGAATCACAGCGGATTAAAAAAAAATGGTCATTTTCAAAGCCAGTTTACACTCAGACTTACATTGGTTTGTTGTCTTAAAAATAGTTCTTCTTCCGAGAGGTCAGGGGCAGCTGTAGGAATGGTGCGGGGTTGGGGAAGGCTCCGGGCTGGGCGAGGCAGGAGGGGCAGTCACATCCGGGGCCTGCTGGCTGGAACCCCAAGTGGAACAGGGAGCAGTCGGAGGCCCACCTGGCCAAAGGCAAGGCAAGCTTGGGCTTTGACTCGTTAAATATCTTTCCAGAAACAGGGCCTGAGCTCACGGGCAATTCTGGACTCAGCCTAGGCTGGGTTCACCCACAGCTATGAGAATGGAACCAGATATTTGATTCATGTTCAGGTACTTGATTCAGGCTCATGTTAAGTCCATCCACTTCCCACCTATAAAATCAGGCAGAGAATTAACAATTATCTGAAAACCTCCACGCTACTGAACAGGAAAATCCATAGGGATTGGCTCATATGGGAGCTACAGCCAGAGGAGGGTTTGAAAACTGCTCAAATGCAGGCAGGACTTCAGTGTGAGATGTCGAACCCCACCAGCGGAATGGAGGGAAGCTGCCTAGCATCTATAAATACAGTGGTAGATCACTTGTTTTTCAGTGTTTCCGTTTTTAAAAATTTAACAATCTTCTGATAGTGAAGGACACACAAGCTCCTGGGACAGGGCGGAGTTTTGTTTGTTTGGTTTGCAGCAGACAGTTTTAGCATGAGGATGTATTCTACAGCACCCCGAAAGACGATGTGCTGTGTAGAACCAGTCACGGTAATGATGACGACAACTGAGAGAGAAGAAAGAAGGAGGGAAGCAAAATAAAACAAGCAAAGCCATCCTGACAGGGATTCAGAGGGCAGCCGACATAAATTAGGCCGTGTCCTTATCAGAGATTTACATGTTGAAACCCCTTGATACAACCCAGCAGGAAACTGAGTGAGTGATTCTATGTCCAGACTTGGAAACAAAAATAACTACTTAGGGCCTGCACACATTAGTGTGTTCAAACTCACTCTGAAAAAAGCCTTCTTGGCGGGCGCTGCAGTGTGCAGTGGTGAGAATGGAGGGCTTGGCTGGGGGACAGTGGACGTGGAAACCGTCACAAATGCATCATGGAGGAACACACGACGGAGGGGAGGTTCAGTGGGCGCGGTGCACTTGCGGTGCTTTGCCCGTGAGACGCTGCTTGTGTGTCTTAGGGCCACTCGCAGTGGCTCAGAAGGAACCACCATTGTCACTCAACCTCTGAAACCCACAGGCGTACTGTCTCTGACACGCAGTCCTCTGATATCACGCACAGATGTTTCACATTCTCCTTGACAGTTGTCCCTGCTCCAACATTTCTTAGTGTGTCCTCAAGAATGTCAGTGGTTTTGAAATTTCTGACTTGTACCCTTGGGGACCTGCAGACATCGAGCCCTCCAGGCCGAGCCCCCCAGGCCTCCAGCATCCCCAGACGCCTGTCCAGACGGCCTCTCTCTGTCTCCACCAGTTCCCTTGCATACCACGTGCGTGTTCTATTTATATGTTTCTTTGTCCTGAACAAGATTTGGCCCCATTGTGTGGGAGTGACACCAGAAAAGAAAAACAAAATTCACCCACGGAGAGAGAAACGGAGCTTGTGGGAACTGGGAGGAATTTACATACTTCGCTTGTTTCATTTTCTGGTGATGTCAGAGTCATGGAATATGCCTTTGAAAAGCATCGCACACATGCGTGCACACACACACACACACACACACACACACACTGAAAAATGCCGGGCTCACCAGCTATGCCTGTCAAGTGGATTGTCATTAAAAGGAGAAATGTAAACACTAGCCTGTCTCCCCCATCTCCTCTGTTTCCCTCATCGGCCGCTAAAGAACCTAACACATTAGTCCAGACTGCATTTGGATGGAGTTAAGGGCCTGTCTGCGGAGGAGGAGGGATAGTAACGGGCGGGGTGGCCGGCGAGGCCGGGCTGGCAGCAAGGTGGTGCCGGGCCGGGGTGACCGGCCCGGAGTGTCTCAGAGGCGCAGGGGAAGGCTGGCTGACACTTTACGGATTGGGTGTAATGTTTGGGAATCTGGCATTTCTGCCACAGGGTTCTGGCTGCCCTGCTAACCACTTTCTCCCTGCTGGTAGAAGTGCAGGAGAAAAGGGTTAAATAAATGTTTGTGATATGATAAGGTGCTTGTTTATTCAAGGAATGACAGATTATTGGCTCTGAAGGCAGCCCTGAAAAATAGTACAAAGGAACTGGCCTTCCCCTCGCGGATGACGCGATTTCCTCCCAAGATTCTGCTCCTTCCTAGGAACCCTCTGCCCTGGGAATTAGGAAGGATGATTTCCCTAAGTCAGAGACAGACAGCACAGGCGCTGGGCACTGGAGCCCTTGAGGCCCTAGGGACCGGGAAGGGCTTGTCCAGGGGACTGTCCTTCGCTGGCCTCACATTGGCCCAGCACAGAATCTGGGTTCGAGCACCAGTGGTGGTTTCTACCATCACTGGAAGGCGGTGAGACAGGTGTCTCCGCCTGCTTTTCAGAGCAGGGGAAGGGGACTCACTCAGCGGGAGGCTCTTCCCCAGGAAATCCTGGTGCTAGGTCCACCGCTGACCATCCCAACGTTCTGCTGAGGTTCGAGCCCAGAACCTCGAGGCGCCCGTGTGTTCCGAGCAAACCCACCTGCAGCCCGCTGGGCTTTCTCCTGCTGGGTTCTAGAAACTTTGTAGCTTGTCCAGGGGGAGAATTCAGTTCCAGATCCCCAAACAATGAGACATTCACCTGGGACCCGTGATCTGTGTGCTCTTTCTGGGGGAGAAAATAACCTGCCTGCCAACCCTGAAAAATCACAGCAAGGCCTGGCCTATGGGCATGGGCCCAGCTGGCCTCAAGGGCCATGACACCCTGCTGGACACTGCCAGGGACTCACACCCTGCTTTCAAACCCCACTCCAGTGGGCTCCTGCTACAGAGCAGGGTTCCTCCCGCACTTTCCCTCCCTCCCTTCCACACCCTTCTCCCGGTATTCACAGGCTCAGAAGGGTTTGCACAAGATATCTGGCCCAGGTCTCATTTGCAAAGAACTCAGAGCCAAAATCAAACACCGAGGGGGGAAAAATTTGTGATTTCACTGCTGTTTTTCCAGGATCCTGGGAACTACTGTGTGATTTTCACAATAGCCCTGCCGCCTTATCAGCTGATGGGCTCCTGTGGAAGACGGCAGGCACCAGCCTGGAGAACCCAGTGCCCTTCAGACGCGATGACTAAGGTTCGCGCCAACGTTATCAAATAGCCACAATCGGGCTATTTTTATGATTGCATTCAGTACTAAGAGGCCTTGTTGAGTGTACACAGCCATGTGCTCATTCTTAACTGTGCAAGATAAGATCCGTGTCCCCAGGAGCTTACTGCCTGACTTTTGCAAAAACCAGATGGCAGAAAATGGTTTCCCTCTGCCCATCAGCAGTGATTGGGGGGGTGGAGATGAGAGGGGCGCAGTCAGTTCCTGAGTCTCCCCGGGTAGGACCTCTGCTTGGGCATTTATCCCACGTGTCATTTTAATCGTGGACTGTCTCTTTCCATCACCCACTCCCCCATCCACTGCCCTCCAGGAGGCGCTGAGAATTCTAACTAATTTGAATAATGACTTAATGAAAGTGTCAGGTCATCAAGATGCCTCTCACCAAGTGTGCGCACAGAGAGATCACAGATTCTACAACCAGCCTTCAGTGACTTTTGGGTTACAAGTGGGGACCTCAGGAAGTATTGACTGTACCTATCCTTGCTAATTGTGTATGAATCGAAGGCTGCGAGTCTTGACTAGGAAGCACACGTCCAGATGTCCAGCACGTGGGCACCTTTGGGTGCTCTGGGTCATAGTTAGCAGATTGAGCTGGGCCTGGTGGCTCATGCCTGTAATCCTGGCACTCAAAAGGCTGAGGCAAGAGGATTGCTGTGAGTTTGAGGCCAGCCTACATAGTAAATTCAAGGCAAGTTTGGATGACATAGTGAGACCCTGCCTCAACCTCCCCGCCCCTCCAAAAAAACTATCAGATGAGTAGGAACAGGTGCCCTAGGACCCTGCTCATCAGTACCCTGTCCCCTGAGGAACCTGTGTCACCCTGCACATGAGCGTATCCAGTGACTCTGTGCTTCAGGATAGACCCCCACCCTTCAGCCTCTTTGCAATGGCATGGCAGCGTGAGAACCAGATTACCAGAGGTGTGTGCACTGGTTAAACCTGAGAACGAGGCAAGTGTGTGTTGCTTGGTTGCTTTGTCTTCATCTGGGTTTTCATAGAACAGACCCCGAGCCTGCAATCTGCATGGAAGTAGCAGAAACAGGAGCCCCTCGGGGAGCACCAGCCCGGGAGGGGAAGCCAGTGCAGGGCGCTTTGAGCAGGCCGCTCCATGCCACAGGGAACATCTCAGATACCACATGGGACAGGCCCCTCCCTGAGAGCCAGGGAGCTGGGCTCTGGATCCACCAACTTAACTTGGTTAAAAGCTGATGGCTGATCCAGGGACATGCGGCCCTGCGCGCTGCCTGCCTTGCCCTGCATGCAAGCCCAGTGGACCCCTCTAACCAGAAAAGGCCCCAAGGTGAAGGGCTGCACGTGACTAGGGAGAGGGTCCCAGGGAGCAAGGCGCTGGTGGGGGTCAAGGGTACAGAGGAAGGGGCTGGCAGGGTGTGCCATGGGCTTCTTTCCTCCTCTTCCTCTCCTTCCCCTTCCCTTCCTCTCCCTTCCATTCATCTTCCTTCCTTCCTCCCTTCCTTGCTTCTTTCCTTCCTTCCTCCCTCCCACCCTCCCTCCCTCCCTCCTTTCTTTCCTTCCTTCCAATCCTTTGAGAGAAGTAAGAAGTGTGCACAAATTTTCCTGGTGGATGGAACCAATATGAGAAGTCCAAGGGGCAAAGCAATAGACTAAGTAGAGGACAGGAAGAGTCCAGGTCCCCGCATTTCCCCTGCGATGTCTCCGAGCCTCTGCCCCTCCCCTGCCCTGCAGTCTGTTTAAGGTGCCTGTCCTGTGGCTTTGGTGGCACATGGAGCTCACTCCCACCCCTCACCCGCCAGCCTGTGTTACACCAGCCGACACATTCTTCTGCTTGTTTTCATGTCTGCAGTCCCAGGACTAACTTGCTTGACAATGACAAGTGGTTAATTCATTTCTAAGGAATGAGTGTAAGATGTCACTGAATTATTCCATGCTTACCTCTACCAAAATTTTACAGATTTCCCAGGAGTTCCCAAAGTTTCTTCATGGACTGAGAATGCAGAAATCTTTGAGTAGCTGTCCTAAACCAGGTCTAGAATCCTGCGGTGATTCTTTGGTGTTAAGATTCTTCCTGCATAGAGCTGGAAAAGAAAAGACTGTTCTCTTAAGACTCTTTCCCAGTGAAAACCATCCTTGAAGTCACCATGCCCAGCACAAAGTACTAGCTCATTAAACATATGTTTCTCTTCTCACACAGGGAAGAATAAAGGGCATTTTCTCACTCACCATGGCTCAAAGATGAGGCAGAAGTATGTGACAGCAAAACCTGACCACCACTTCTGACAAAGCCTGTCTTCTCCCAGGTTCCATAGCTCGGTCCTAGAGGTGATTTTCCCCAGTAAAACATACCCACTGTGCCACGGCTACAGTGATAACTCATGGTGACCTTCACCGGCACCTGCCCTCTGGGCACCTTCTTCCACAGATGGTGCCTAGGTGGGCTTTCCTAGTGGCTGACCAGAATAGGACTTGTTCAAGGCAGGGTCTCCCGCGGGATGGGACACAGCCAGGGGATTCTTCTGGTCCCCGTCAGAGGTTCCTGTGGTCTTCCTGTCCTGAACACTGGAGAGGACTCATCCCCGGGGTTTTCCATCTGTGCACCGCTGACGCTTTGGGTGGGAAGAGTATTCTGTGTTGTGTGTGTGTGCGTGCGTGTTTGGCTGTGTGTGCGCACTCCCACACGTGTAGGGGGTGTCCTATGCTCTAGAGGATGTTTAGCAAGATCCCAGCCCCCATCCTTAGGTGACAGTAGCATCCCCTCCAGTCCTGAGGATCCCAGGTATCTCACAACATCATCACATACCCCGTGGGGGGTGGCATCATGCCTGGTTGAGAGCACTGCCCTAGTTGCAGCCTGGTGAAGAGTAGGGCCGTCCCCACCCAAAGCTGCAGGGTCTGCTGGGCCTCCTGATGAAGCGGCGCCAGAGTCTAAGGCTGCTGACTTTTGAATTTCTGCCTGAGGTTGAGCTACGGAGTGGGTTAGATCTCCCTTTGGCTCAGATGAGGGACTGGGGAGCCTAGGAAGGTCCCCTGCCAGTGTGAGCTCGTGCTTATCCCATCAATGTGGCCCTCTCGCAGGGGGAAGAACTTTATGGTGGGCGGCACGTGGCAGAAACAAAGCTGTTTACCTGCTGGCAGCGGGGAGTGGGTGGGGAGAGAAAATCAGGCCAGAGTCCCAACATCCTTGCAGGGTGCACCCCGGGGGACCCACCTCTCATCTCACGAGGCTCCACCTCTTAAATGGTCCACCATGGGCCACAGACCGAGCCCTCAACACATGGCTTGGGGAGCATTCAAGATCCAAACTCTTACGCTTTCCAGTGTCAATACGTATACAGGACCCTTCTACTCCAAGAGTCACCTCTGTCACACTCAAGTTTTCAGGGACTAAAAAAATCACTTCTAGAATATGTGGATTTGTGTATTTATTTACTCACCAAAATATCTCCAGAGCATTCTTTCTGTGGGCTTCTGCTCCAGACCCAGGGAGAACAGAGATGAGCAAAAATCAGACCTGAGAAGCTCTGCGCAGCATGCCGGGAGCGTGCTGACTTTAGAAGAGGCCTGGAGGGCGCTGGAGGGTGAAGTTGCTAAGATAATGGTAAATGCTCTTGATGAATCTAAAATTTCTGAGGCTTCCCACAAGTGAGGCATAAATGAGCTATGGGAATTAGAGTGCTTTGCTCCACACAGACGTTCAGAGACCTGGGTGGAAGGAGGCCTTTTTCCCAGGATGTCAGGCTCTCCCTGGGAGGTGATGGAGGAGAGAATGGCAAGTCAGCCATGGGAGGTTATCATGGGCCAGGCCTGAAAGTCCTACTCATCCCCTTCCTTCCCATGTGATTGGCCAGAACCCAGTCATGTAGCCACAGCTAACTGCCAGGAAGGCTGGGTAATGTAGTCCAGTAGGCTGGGGAAGCAGAGGAATGGGTTCTGGTGAACACAAAGTGGTCTTTGGCACCAGAGAAAACCTTAACTAAAACTGGAATTTGATTCATTTGGAATGAAGCTGGCAAGAGGAGAGCTAATATATGAATGTCATATTCAGAGCCCAGGACAAATGAAAACTTGACTGCTTATAGTATTGCAGAGAATTGCCCACCTAATCCCAGTGTGGCAGAAAATGCATGATAGTTGAAGGTTACAAGCAAGACCACCAGGGACCCTGGGTACACACATCTTCCAGATACTGGGTGCCTACTTGGTCCAAGGAGAGTTGAACTGGAAGTTTATATACAGCGTGTAAGAGCACTGGAGGACAGCACAGAATCAGGAGACCCTCACATGACTGCCACGTCTCGCCACAAAACACTTCCACCGTCAGTAAGATATTGTCTGTCTTCTCAGGACACAGCTAGGGCTGTCTCGGGAGAGGGAGAGGGGTGGGAAATTTTGGATAACTTCTGTGGTATTTGACAGGGCTCAGGGTAACTGTGAGTAAATGGCACACATGCCTCACTTAGGGGGATACAGAAAGGAAGCAGCAATTAAATTCAGTGTGATGGGGTCACTGCCGACGTGGGTGTGCAGAGAGGGATGGTCCGGGGAAGGGGGGCGCTAGTTCACACAGTGACTGCGTTAGCCAGGGGAGGTGTGCTTTCAGAAGACAGGAGGACAGCCTGAGAGCACACCACAGACAAGGCTTGACACACTGAGGAGCCACCAGGAGCTTAAAACAAGAGCGAGGAGCTGGAGAAGTAGTCTCACACGAAGGGACCCAGCTATAGGCAACAGGGGTCACTGAATGGATTGTTTTTCAGGAGTGACACGGTGAATATTGGGTAAACCACTCTCCCCTGAGGAGAACAGCTCCAGAACTATCTTCTAGGAATTTTTTAAAATTTAAAACTAACGTGGGTATTGTAGAAATTTTGGAACATGTATAAAAGCATAGTCAGTAAAAAAAAAAAAAAAAAAAAACTACACCTAAACTCTGTGCAGAAGTCATTACTAAGAACATGTTGGAACACATTCTTTCAGTCTTTTGCACATCCGTATTTTAAGATAGATGAGATTTTGAGGTACATATTACTTTGAAACAGCTTTTATTTAAAATTTTATTAAGACAGAAGTTTAAAAATTGCATACCAGTCATTTCTCATTTTTATCCAAATGGAGCCAGTAAGAGGCTTCCTACCTGGTCCACCCCCCATCCCCAGCCTCACCAGCACCAGGCCACTCTCAACACAGAAACCAAAGCAATTCTGTTAAAATGTACAAGAAACTAAGAATAACAATAAGAAAAGAATTTGCCTGCACATACCACCCAGAGTCCCACATTTGGGTATGCATTTTTCTAGGTTTTTTTTCTGTAAATGTTTTAAAATGCCTTAGATGGAATAGTGTAGTTATTTTTCATTTTCTTTTAGTATAACCCTGATGTGTTAGTCAGCATTCCTTTACTGTAACAAACACTCAAGACAGTCAACTTATACAGAGGAAAGGTCTGTTTTGGCATGGTTTTAGAGGTTTCCGGCCATGGTTGGTTGGCCTCATGGCTTTGGGGCCTGTTGGAGAAGCATATGGTGGAGCAAAGCTACTTACTCTATGGCAGAGCCACAAAGGAGACAAGAAGAGACTGGAGTCCCTCAGTCCCCTTCAAGGGCACAAGTGACCCAAGACCTCCCACAGATCCTACCATCTACAGTTTCCATCACTTTGCAATAGCATCGAGCTGGGGACTAAGACTTTTAACGCTTGGGCCTCTTAAGTAGGAACACGTAAGATCCAAACCTTTAGCACTCAACCTTCAGCAGGAAGTCAATTATATACAAAGCATTTTAGAAGTTTTTCCTAAAGTATATGATGTTCACATGATCAGGCACATAATCCAGAGCTCACTCCCCTGAGTCAAAAGGGACCATGGAGACTTAGCAAAATTGGTCTGAATGGCTTCAATCCACTTTGCAATTGTATTTTGATGTTACGTGTTAAGCTTATATTAAGAGAGAACATTTTCCATGCCACATTTGTTGTCATGTTTGCCTGAAGAATGTTAATTAAGTCTCATCCATTACATCAGACATGACTTCCTTTAAGAGTCTCAAGAGAAGCATTCTTCTCGTATCTTATTGCTAAAAGATGGTTTGCTTCCCTCTAAGAGAGAGCATGATTTTTAAAAACGTTATTGGTAATGCAAATTAGGCAACTAAATTTATTTTCTTCTTTTCAATGAATACTGTTCTGAAAAATTAGAACTGAAATTACAGGTTAATTTTAGCTACAATGTATAACTTTACAGCACTTTATTTGCATCTTCGATTTTTGTAATGGACTTGTCTTATTCTGTCCTTATTTTCCTCTTTTCCCTGAGTCTTTGATATACACACCTGCATGTGTGTCCCCGTGTGTGTGTGTGTGTGTGTGTGTGTGTGTGTGTGTGTGTACCTGTGCGCACAGGAGCTCCCGTTGCTCTAAGACCTCCCCGTAGATGCCTGAGACCGCAGACAGCGCCAAGCCTGCATCCGCTGTAACAAATCATCCGGTTTTCTGCATTTTATGCTCCAGTGCCTCCTTTCTGTGACTGCTGTGTGCTTTGGGGCATTAATGGGTAAAATGAGGGTCCCTGGAACACAAGGGCTGGGACACCCCTGCGAGTGGTCTGCTAACTGCGATGGCTACTGAGTGACTGTGGCTAGGTGGTGACACAGGATGGATGTGCTGGGCACGGGGGTGGCACGGTCTCATCACAGTACTGCCGATGCTGTGCCATTGGAGACTCACATGCGGTCTGCTTCTGGCATTTTCCATTTAGTATTTTCAGGCTGAAGTTGACTTCGAGCAGCTGAGAGATGGAAAGCACCACCAAGAATTAGGGGAGACTGCTGCTGTACATAACCATGTGTGCATATGTATGTGTGTGTGTGTTTAGGTATACGCTAAGTACAATATACATGCTAAGTTGAATATGCTATATATGTACGTAATTTAAGCAATTCAGGTCATGAAGAAATTCAGACCATGGTTGTCCACCCATGCATACACATATATTCACACATACATATCTCTAGCCACAGATACGTATGAAAGGATATATTGTAAATATATTTCTCCAGTACTTTTTCTCACACGGCATAGTGATTTTTATATGACACTTTCAGAACAAAGAAAGACCTAAGTGAGCAAACTGCTGTGTGAGTGGTTTGAGCAGGGCCAGCGTGGCAGCAGATAACCCATCAGAAGCGGTGGCAGTGTGACAGGCTTGAGGTGGGGCACGCACGTTCACACGGAGAGAAGAAAAGAGAACTGAGAGATATTTAAAAGGCAGCTACAGGTCAACTTAGTGTCAAATTATCTGGGAGGAAAAGAGAATTGGCTTCTGGGTTTCTGGCTTAGAACATAGGGTTACCAATGGGGTGGGGAGTAGGTTGGTAGGTCATGCAAAATGTTCATTTTGGGGCATGCGGATGTGAAGGAACCTTCCTGGGGCAGCCCGATGGAGGTGTTCAAGCTTTGCCCACCACACCGTTGGTTTCCATATATATTCATGCACTCCTATCTCTTTGCTCTTCTTGGAATGCAGCCACCTTCACTCCCACTACTCAACAAACCAGGCCAGGGATGTAGTTCAGTGGCACAGAGCCTGCCTGGCAAGCACAAGGTCATGAGTTCGATTCCTGATGCCAAAAATATTTTTTAAAAAATTTTAAAAATAGACAAACTGCAGCCATCTCTCTGGGTACCCTTGGGTTCCTACACTTCAAGACACCTCACTGCCCACTTCTTTTGCCTGTCTTTCAATGACACTTGTTGTCAGTACTGTCTTGATTACTTTATGTTGCTATGGGACTTGTTTTACCTCCTAGGTGACAGCATCTACTTGATCCTTCCATCAATATCAATACAAATCATCCGCACGTGCTGTGCTATGTGACGGGCACATGGACAACTCAGACATGGCCCAGCCCTTAAAGCACTATCCAGCCACTGGAAGAGGTGACAATACAGCATGAACAAGTTCTTCTAGGCCCCTGCAGGCAACAAGGTTTGTTTTCTTCTCTTAACAGAAGGTGGCTTGCTCAGGCTGCACAGAGCCAACTGTGCATATCAACTGGCAGGTTAGTGCTGCAAGTTTGCAAAGAGAAATTCCATGGTGAACCTTAGCGGCTGAAATCCAATCTCTGTGCCAAATTCTCTTTTTATGCAATGCAAGTTGTGACAGTAATTTATGTCTGTCCTTGTCTATATTCCATACGTGGCTTTCACCTGCACGGCCACGCAAGGCTGGTTCTTGTTGTGTTGCACCGGAAAGAGTCAATATCTCATGAGAAGCTGTGACATAGTGGAAATTCCTTGTTCTTACTGAATGGACTTGATGTTTAGTAACAGCCAGGAAGCATTGCAGTTGTGGCAGGTAAAGACCCTTTTTACTCAGATACATAGGCACGAGGGGTAAGATGACAGTACGGTGGAAAACACTGCACTGTGTGTGTCTGCAATAGTGACCTTAGCCAACTGCTTCGACTTGTGTCAGTCATAAATTGCTCCCTGCTCTGAGCCCTAACTCATTAAAAACCCCACCAGAGGGGTGAGGTTTCAGGGTCCTTGCATTCTTCCTCGGATTTTGTTCATGTGATTTTCTTCTTAGATGTCTTTACTTGAGAGTTTTCCAGGATGAGGGTTACCAGGTTTCAGAACTTAGGCAACGTTTGAGTGTGTTACCTTGCAGAGACTTTTCTCAATGCATAATGATTTACTGAGAAGGCTCGAGATGTGCCTGGGTTGGGTGGTGTCATCACCCTAGAGCAAGAGCTGTGGCCATGAGCGTGCGGGAAAATCTCTAGTCACAGAATGGAAGATGTTAGTCTTGGCCCCACTGCTCACTAGGGTCTGGACAAGGTCTGAGACCTCTGTAGCTAGACCTCAGTCTCTTTACTTTAAAAAACAATGAAAATGTGGGCCAGATTTTCCTCAATTTCCCAGCCAGTGCTACCATTCTACAACCTCGCGTACACCAGGTGTGCAGATGTATGTGGGTAATTTGTGGGCAGTGCTCTGCTTAAGGTTGAGAGTTCTTTTCATTTTCACAATAATGACAACATCTGATGATTCCTAACATTCTGAAGACAAACAGCTTTTGACTTTGTTTCGTGCAACTAGAATTGTGAACGGTGCACAGATTTTGCAAGCAGCGAACTCTGGGTTTGAGTTCCATCACTGCCATGTAACTGTGTTGTCCCTTAATTCTAAAACTTCACTGATCATCTGCTAATGGGGCATTCTGATATTGCTACTGTGTGTTTTCTGCTGAGATAAGTGACTTGCTTATTAAATATATAAACAATAGTTCTTATAAGGTCCACAGGCTTAGTAGTCATTTAATCAGCTGGGTAAAAAGAGATATAGTTTATGGTTTATGTTATAAAAGAATAAAGTAACAATTTCTTAATGTTGAAGGAAAAAAAACCTCTTCAGGTACACAAACTCTAGGGGCTCGGTTTCTTCATATGTTCCAGATGATTTTAAAGGTCTTTTTGTAATTTTTTGTCTGGTTCATAAACTAGTTCTGGATGTAATTTGAGAGTAACACAAAGTGATAAATTTTAAAATCAAGCTTTAAGTAACAGCAGCATCCCTGCAATAAATTTAAGAATGACTCCTTTATAGGACAGTACTTAATTTGAATGTGCAATTCAAAGCAGGTTATTTTAATAATATGTATTGAATACCTATCTTGCTATATCCCAGTGTGTTGGTTAAATTTCTTAACCAAACCTTAGATATATAGAAAGAATAGGAAAAAAAAAAACCACCACAGAAAGAGATGGAGACAATGTGAGATAGAAGATCAGGACAAGAGCAAGACAGTCAGGGCTGGTACCATCTTACCCCAAACTGGAGGAGGACTTGCTTGCACAGCGGGCCTTTCTCTACAGGACAAATATAATTTTGGGAAGAACTTAGCATCATTTGTATACTTAATCATGTTTTTGAATATAACATAAGCCTGTTCTGTGGAAAACACTCCTGTGAAGAAAGCTTTGGCAAAAAGAAGTTATTCTCTAGTCCTGAATCTAGATTAGATTTGGTTAAAGGAAAGTTCAACTCTTACAGTTTTTCTGCAGAGGAAAAATGTTGTCAAGCCGCCCCAGTGTGAGCTGGTGTGGGAACAGCTTGTCTGGCCTCCCGGGCTCTCTGGGGATGAGGAATAGATGCATATTCCAGACCGGACTTTGAATGGGCCTTTGGCCAAACTTGGCCCAGTTTCTCAGTAGAGAAAAAACACTGACCCAAACTGAATTCTGACTCAAGGCCAGTTTTCTTCGGACACGTTGATTTCTGCCAGGGCAGCCAGTGCCCTCTCCCCAAGGTGCTTACCAGCCAGGGGCTCGAAAGGCTGGGACAGGAGGCTCTGCAGTAGAACTGCACGATCCCAGCTTTTGTGGTGCTTTCAGGACCAGCTCGAGGAAGGAAGGGAGAAGCAGGGTGGCCAGTGGAAAGAGAGGCACCGGGGCCACCCATGAAGACACAGGTCATAAAGAAAGCCAGGAGACGCCAGGAGGGACTCATCATAGAGGAAGAGAACAACAGGAATCACTGCGGGGACAATGGAAAGGAAAAGGAAGGGAGTCATGGAAACCTCATGGACAAGGCGGAAAAGAAGGAGGAGGGAGAGGAAAGTCCTGGGATGGAAAGTGAGCTGGGGAGAGACCCAGAGGAGCAAGAGTCCAGTGCTGAACCCTTCCATGTGGACCCCAGGCCCAAATTCAAACTGTTTTGATGTGGGAAAATGTTACATGATTTGTTCGTCAGTGGGAAGCTCTTGTGGAAGTGGCTTCTAACTGTTCCTTCTTTACACAGTTCTGAAACTGGGTAATGGGATTTGGACATGATAGCTCCTTTTCCAGAAAGACTCGTGGTGGATTTCCCCCTCCACACAGGCTGTACCGGCATGGGGAGTCGTCACGGAAATGGCTCCCTGAAAAGTTGGTGGGGTTTGACAAGAAGGTTGGAGAAGAGGAGAGATTAATGTTTAAAACTGTGTTCAACTTTGAAGTAACTGTTTAGTTTCAATCTAAAGGTAAGGAATTTAAGAACTCAACTGTGATATTAGGTTTCAGTGTACAAAAAACCCTGGCCTAGCAAAGCACAGACACGTAGACTCACAGATCACGGAAGTGTCCCCTTCAACCCTCCAGCTGTCAGGGCAACTAGAGAGGATAAGAGTCTCTGTAGGAGTTTCAGTTCTTTTGTGGTACCTGTTTCCCTGGAAGTAGAATCACTAGGCAGAAGAAAAAAGAGGAGCAGAATCAGATGGTTTAAGTAACCCATACATTCTGTAAACATCTTTGAGAGATAAGCAAGGGTGAGAATCAACATATTTTAACTGCTCAGTCCCAGGACTGACAAACAGCATGTATCAGCCCTAGAGATAACACTCCTGGGGCAGCCGATTCTTCATCGAGCTGTTTGCACACTTGCAGTTGTGTACCTAATCATTTAGGATTATTTGTTTAATACCTGTCTTCCCCTCCAGACTATAAACCCATTGAAGGGTTTCCCTTGTGTGTTGAAGAGGCTCAATAAATCTGTTACCTGACTGCAAATTCCACACCAGTCAATATAGCAAGTGCCCATCTTGTCGCTCTGTGGCTAATCTAAAAGAAGTGGCAGGTGCCAGCGTACGTGAAGCCCTGCGTTTAACCCCAGCCCCGAAATAAAATTAAATGGAAAGAAGTGGCTCAGAGTCATGGGAAAGCTCTTGATATCATGCCCACGCTGTGCTCTTAACTTGCGCTGTGACGGTGGGTGAGTCACTTCCCCTCTCTCGACCTCTAAACCCGTTGCCATGAAATGACAGAATTGGATCCGATGATCTCCGAGGCCAGTTGCAGCTCTACCCTCAGTGCTTTGGTGTGTCCAAAGAGTGGACAAGGGAGGTTTATTTGGAACTATTAGGAACTGATAACAACTGCCAAAAACCACGTAGAGGAGAAGTGGGAACAGGGTTTTGTATAAAATCTGCTTGGGTTGCATAATGTAAGTGTTTCTTTGTGCATAAGGAAGGCCATAGGATGTAGTTACTTACTCCACCACTGAGCTTCCTGGACAGCCCTGGCCAAGCCAGATGATACCCATCACTCTTGTTCAAGGTTCATTTCCTACTGAGTTGTCACATTGTTGAATTATTGTTGAGCTCAAGTCCAAAAGGGGAAATCTTGTGCAATCTAGCATTGGATCCTGGAGCTATACAACCATGATTACGGATACAGGTTTTTCCAGAAATGCTCAGCGTTCCAGGGTCACAATGAGGAATCCTCTTATTCTGAATGCTCCTGTGAGCTTATTCTGCTGCCGACGTGGAGCGTCCCTGAATATTTGCAGAAAGATACAAGTGAAGCAATTTCATCTGGCCTCTTGCTGAACCATCTCTTTTTAAAAATTATATCTGAAATGAACTTTTTATTGTTTTAAAGGATCAAAATAGCATTAATTTATCTTTTAAAAATAAATCGTACCGTGTGTGTAAGACAGATAGCATGATGCATAGAGGGGAAACAATTGCATTAATGAAGCAAGTCAACCTAGCCACCATCTTACATAGTTACTTTCTTGTTTGTGTGTTTCTGTGGCAAGAGCAGCTCAAATTTCTCATTTGGCAGAAATCTCCAGCGCAGCATAATTGTATTATAAATCATTATATTGTACATTAGGATTTGTACAATTTCCCTCCAGGTTTCCCATCGTATGTATCTGCTGCTTCATATCCTCTGACCTGCATCTTTCCATTTCCCTGCCACAGGCGTGCTGCTGCCCCTGTAACCTGTTATATTTTCTATCTCTGCAAACTTGACCTTGTCTTATGTTTAGATCCCACAAATCAGTGATACCATCCAGTATTTTTCTTTCCGTGTCTGGATCACTTCAGTCAGCATAACGTTCTCTAGGTTCATCACGTAGCAGCAAATGGCAGCACCTCCAGCTATTCTGAGGCTGGATTACATTGCGTTTTCACAGTGTCTTTACTCATTTGTCCACGAATGGATCCTTCATTATTTTTGCATCTTGGCTGCTAGGAAGAATGTGACATGAGCAGGGAAGTACAGATGGCTGCCCGTGGTGGTGATTTCCTTTCCTTTGGGTGTATGACCAGAAGAGATGGTTTTCTGGGTCATGTGGTAATTACATTTTAAATTCCTTTAGGATTCTTCGCACTGGTCTCCATAGAGGCTGCCCCAGTGTAACTAGCATCAGCAGTGTACAGTGTCTCCCTTTTCTCCACACCCTCGCCAGCAGGTTTATTTCTTCCCTTTCTTAGAGCAGCCATCCTAATAATTGGGAGATGAAATGAACGTTTGACTGACTTTTTTTAGTGGTTCCAATGGAGTATGTCTCCCAAAGGCCTCGTGCATTCATAAAGGGAGATTTGGAAGGTGACTGAATCATGGGGATGGAAATAGCTGATTTGCTATTAGGAGGTAGGAAGAGGCCAGTCACGGGAACATGACCTGGAAGGATTTATCTCCCTTCTCAGGTCCGCACTTCATTCTCTGCTTCGTGGGTACCACAATATGGACAGATTTTCCTCTGCTATGCCTCTCTGCCATTTGATTTTTTTTTGCCTTGGGGCAATGCGGCTAGGATCATGGATCAAAATGAACCTCTCCTCCTTTAAGTTGTGGGTATCAGATATTGTGGCTCAGTGGGGAGAAAGTGAGTAAGACAGATTTTGGTGCCAGAGAAGTGGAGTTGTTGCTGTGACTTCCTGGCCACCTGAAGTAGAAGACTTAGAATGCTATAAGTCAAATTTTAAGGAAGATCCTGGGTAGAGCTCCGAAGACCAGAATGCTGATAGAGATGCATGAGGTAAAGACCAGGCTCTGGAGGTTTCAGTTAGGAACAAGGACTCCATGGGCAATTGGACTTGGGACCACCTATGTCATACTCTGATGGAAAGTTTGCCTACATTTTGTTCATGTCCTGACACTGTGGGGAGACTGAAGTTATGGTCAGTGTACTAATAAATTGGGAAGAGGAAAGTTCAAGGAAGCCCAACAATCAGGCTGTAGCATGATTACTACTTTCTGCTTCTAGCAAGGTATATACTGAAAAACAGAAGCACAATGCCCATTTAAAAAGCTCCGAGTTTTGTCAAAAAGAAAATGTCTGAAATGCCTGTAAAGTTGGAGCAGAGGACTGTTTGTATGCTAAAAAGATTAGCATCTTTAAAAAGTCAAGTATTTCACAAGAGGGCAACAGAAAAGAAGTCTTAGGACATTTCAGGGATTCACAAGGCCCCACGCACCAGAGGTGCAAAGGTATAAAACTGTCAATTGAGAAGAGAGCCCCAGGACATGCCGCTGTAAAGGGCCACCTAGGGAATTGGTTCCTGGGATCCCACTCAGTGCTCAGGCACCCCGAGGCCTCTGTGGCTGTGGTTCAAGGGAGCCTGGTAAGTACTAGTGGTAGACCTTAGTGTCATCTGTATAGTGCTAGTTCTCTGGGTAAGCAGAACACAAGAGTTGTAGAGTCAGGGAGGCTTCAAAAGAAGACCTGAGAGACAAGGCCAAGCAATGTGCCTCTGGGAAGGCAGTGCTTGAAGCTGTGTGAAGTCAGAAGTGCAGTGGAGACTCTGGGAAGTGGGAAAAGCAAGGAACATGGAACTTCTGCTGAGAAAAGTCACAGGCAGCGAGCAAAACCAGCCTACGTGAGAGGCCACGAAGTTGCAACCAGCAACGCTATAAGGGCAGGGCCTCCCCAGCCCTCTGGAATTCACATCTCATGGCCACGGTTTGCACCGGGTGCTGAACCTGCAGCTATAGGGTTCAAAGTTTGCTCTGCTAGGTTTAAGTCTTGCTTTGGCCCAGTTTCTTTCCATTCCCGTTTCTCCCTTTTGGAATGGGATGCTTACCACTGTGTGTTGACAGTGCTGAACTTTCATTTTCACTTAGGGGTTCACAGCTAAGACTTTGCCTTGAGTTTTAGAGGAGACTTTGAGCTTGGATTTTTCAGCAATGCTGGGATCATTCAAACTTTAGTGACTCTCAGAGACAGACCCAATGGGTTTTGCATTAAGTGATGTGCATGAATGAATGGCGGAATGTTTGAGTTTAGACTGAAGCTGCACTCTTAGGTGAGGCTTTGGGAAGGTAATTAAATCATAGAGATAATACAGCTGACTTGCTGTTAGGAGATAGGGTCTAAATGAAAGAGGCAAGTCACTGTAAGAGTGACCTGGAAGAGTCTGTCTCCCTTCAACGCTCCTCCTTTCTCTTTCTGCTTCCTGGCCACCTTGACATGAGCAGCTTTTCCTCTGCTGTGTCCCTCTGCCATGCCATTTTCTGGCTTGAAGTCAGGTGACCATGGTCTGTAATTATGAGCCAAAATAAACGTTTCCTCCTTGAAGATGTGGGTGCTGGGTATTGTGTCTCAGCAACGTGAGAATGACTAACACACCTTTAAAACATGTAACTCAGCTGATAGAGCACTGTGGGAGGGGGCTCTATTTGTCCTCACAAAATGAGTAACTGTGTAGTGAGACAGAGGCTGATATGCTCATAGCTCCTGAATCCTAATTCAGGTGTTGTTAAGACTGTCTTTCATTTTAAAAACTCACACCATCCTCAATCTAGTGTGTTAAGAAAGAACTGTAACGTGAGCCAGGCATGGTAATGGCAGGAGAACTGCAGCTCAGAACCAGCCAGGGCAAATTAGTGAGGCTTTGCTTCCAATAAGTAATTGAATAAAGGCTGAGCAGGTGACACAGTCATAAAACATTTGACTAGCATTTGCAACACCAGGCCTGGTGTTAAAATATCCTAAGATGGGATCTGAGAAACCTACTTTTCTGCAGTTTGACTATGACAATAAGGAAGTACCTGCCTCTATGAGCCTCGGTTCACTTCCCTGCAAGTGACCCCCTAGCACCAAAAGGTCAGGGTTCTGTGGTGAGCCTCAGAGGCCCAAGTGGGAGGCAGGAAGGCAGAGAGGCAGAGAAGCTGATGGAGTTTTGGGTTTCCTTAGCTAAGGATCTGGGCCACACTGGGAATTGGGAAAGGTACTGCAATTGATCAAATCCTCAGGTAAAAACCAAGCCAACTAGCACCCAAGGGAGGCTCTCTTCCCCTTCCCAGGGGAGTGGCTTGCCTGTGGTGATAATAGTTAATAATAAAGCCACCATTAGAGGTTAGGTCCCTGAGTTCCAGACCTCTGTCCTTCCCACCACATAATGCTTTTGAAAAATGATGAAACTATAAATGGAATGACTGAGTATCCTGTGTTAATGGATCCCCAAATAAAAAACATTTCCTATGCATCTCTGTGGTATGGGTAAATATCCAGCTCTTCCAAGACCCTAAAAATAAATAGTATGCATGCACACACACACAGACACACACAGACACACACACACACACAGACACACACAGACACACACACACACACACACATACACAGAGGCATTTTGCCAAGGGGATAAAGAGTAATGAAAATCCTTAGCAAGCGGATACTTCAAAGCTGTAGAGAGTTTATCTGAAGAAGACTTTGAATAGAATGCAATTTTTTATGACTTCTCCTAATCCCCAGTAAATGTGCCTTGCTGCTGAATAAGCAAAAATATTTGAAGGCTGCTAGGGCGTTATAGACAGAGGTTTGCGATGGTTTTAGAGCTGGTTTCCTGGACCTTTAGCCTCCTGCACTGGGAGCCAGGAAATACAATTTCTACCCTGGCCACGGCTTTCTTTCAAGGTAGGTAGAGGGCTACGGTTTACTTCCTCCTAGTAATCACTACTTCAGCAACCACTCACTACCTCTGCACTAAAGTTGTCCCTTAGCACGTTTTAGCCTTACAGTATCCCAGGAGGTGTGTCAGATAGAAGTTCAGGACCCTCTCTTCACAGAGGAAGTGGGTGGGTGCCAGCAACTGAGATGTCCAGTCCACTCCGAGGAGAGCCATGTCTGGGGGATGTCAGGGGCCCAAGTCATAGGCGGCCAGAAGTCCAGAGAAGGAAAAGGTCTGAAATCCTGTGCTTCAAAATTCAGGGCAGGAGACTGAGACAGAGGCAGAAGAGCCGGCAGCTAGACGCCGCTCTGGGGAAGAGTCTCTCCCTGTTCTCCTCAGATGCTGTCCCTGCCTCTCCTGCCTCTGGGTCTCCGGGTAATTTTATTTCAGGAAACAGCTTCAACAGGGTTGCAATTTTAAGAGTTTGTCCAGTAATTTGGAGCTTACTGTCTGTGGGTGGAATGAACAAAATGGAACATTTTCAGGGCAGGGTATGACTTCAAACTCTGGGCTACAAATTCACACACTCGTAACACAAACCGAAAGCCTGAAGATATTCAAGACACTGTGTCCAGCTGAGGTCTCTTTCAGGGCTCAAACCAGGGTTCCTAAAATTATCCTTGCTTTTGCACTGGCTCTAAGTGGAGCAGTTTGACCATGCCCTATGCCTCATTCCTCTTCTCCCACTTGACAATTAGAATCTTCTTGTAGGATATGGGAAATTGAATTGTTACATGACCACTGTGTACACCTATGTCACATACCTACAGGAGTCTAGCATGGTTTAACAAAACTCACCAAAGAACACACAGTAAGGGAAAGTACCAAACACAGCGAAGTGAAGGTGACTTGTTACTGTCCCTACCTTACGCATCAAAAGAAACAAAACAGGAATTGGGGAGAGTCAAGGTTAGCATGGTAATGAGCTCTTCCAAGGCTAAATTGGTAGAAAAGAGTTAGATGGCAGAATCAAAATTTAGGCAGAAGACAGGCGTATTAAAAGAGATCATTTTCAACACTATTCACGTAATGTCTATGTGTGTGGGTATAATTTTGTTTTTATTTTGAAGGGGATAAAAAACGCAATAAAATGGAATGAAACAAAACAGTGAGAACAATATAGGATTTCAAAAACAAGACAGAAGGAAATCCTCTGTAGTTGCTAAATATCCCCTAAACTAATGCTCAGACTACTGGTCCCAGGCCTACAAAGTCGATCAATCAATACAAGCATTAAGTTGTTTTTGTACCTCGCTTGCTATCATCCCAGTCTGTCTTTCTCCAAATCAATAGGTTGCCTACATGGTGTGTGTGGGGGGCACCCTTTTGTGCACCAGCTGGCTTATGGGAAAAGCAGGCTGACTTCTTGGTTCTTTTCCTGACCCATGGCGTCCTCTGGCTCATGGAAAAGGCAGGCTGACTTCTTGGTTCTCAGTTGCTATCAACTCAGCCTGTCCTCCAGATCAGCCAGTTGCTTACGGGGGTTGAAGTGGGGCGTGGAGGGTGTTCTTGTCTCCCAGCCTGCATGCTGCTTGGTTCCCAGGAAGGGCAAATTGACTTGTTTCTTCTCCCAGGCCCAGCATGGCTTCTGCCAATTCACAGGAAGTGTGTGTATTCTATATAATGCATACATATGCACACACACACGTAAGAGAAAGAGAAACGGGAACTTTGAAAAGGAAGATCAGAAAAGTAACAGTATGCTTTTATCCAAAATAAAAATGACTCATGTCCTTTTACATTTTTCCACCCTCAGGACTGTTAAGTCTTTATATCCTAAAATGGGGTGGGAGAAAAATAGCTGTGACTCATAATGTAAGCTGGAAGCCTAAAGATTTTCAAGACAAGAAGAAGCTGTGGGAAGGTGCAGAGTCCAGGGATAAAAAGCAGACAAGGACTTCGGGAGTGAAAGGAGATGCAAAGGCTGCTTGAAGGAAGACAGCAAAGAGAACATTAAGAAGGAAGGGAGGAAATCCACACGGAACGCTTTTTATCAGCCAAGGATAATATACATGAAGACACTCTCAAAGGCAGTTAGACTGCAGATCTGTACATAAAGCAAGAAGAATAACGACCGAGGCTGAGAGACCACATTCACCTTTCCACCCCTCGCTACAACACTCCCCAGTGTATCACTGAGAATTTCCTTAACGTTTGGGGATGTGTCTGCTTGGAACAGCCATCAGTGTTACGATGTATAGATTACACTGAAGGTGTTTGAAGTGGTCCTCAGCACAGCCCTGGAAAGGCAACTTTTATCAAGAGAGGAATCCAGATGGTTTGATAGATGTGCTGTCGTGAAGTTAATGCACCAAGAATGTGCTTCATGGTCATCTGTTTACTCTGCAGTCATATAGCTCCATGATGGGCTGGAAAGTCAAGACAATGGTATAATGTCAATTGTATTAGGTAGGTATTTATTGCTGTGTAACAAATTTTACAATGTGATCACCTTTATGCTGTCCACAAGAAACTCACTTAAAAATGACACAGATGGGCTGAAAGTAAAAGAATGGAATAAGATACATCATAAAGATGCAAAGGAAAATAATGTTAATATTTTATCAGACAAAGTAGACTTCAGACAAAGAAAATTATCAAGGGTGGGTGATTACATAGTGATAAAAGGAACAATCCACCAAGAAGATTTTATATCTTACATTTGTATTCACCAAACAGCAAAACCATGAAAGATGTGAAACAAAACAGAACAGAAAGAAGAAACAGAAACATTGACAATTACAGATGGAGACTTCAATACTTTTCTCAACAATTAATAGAATGACTAGACAGAAAATCAGCAGAGATTTTTTTTTTTATTTTAAAGATAGTAAAATCCAACAAAAAAAAGACAGAACAAAACCAATCAAGGCAATACAGCAAAATTGGTATAGAACTTCAGAGCAGGATACCAGGAAAACAATAACAGCAGAGATATTTAAAAAAAACACCGTCAACCAACAGGGTTTAACCGACAGAATCAGTACCAGAATACATAATCTTTTCAAGTTTCTACATAACGACAAGATAAACTATATTTGGGGCATAAAGAAAAACTCAACAAATATAAAAGAGCTTAAATTGGGAAGAGAATATTCTCTGACCATGGTAGAATCAAGCTGGAAATCAAGACAGAAACGTAGTAGAGAAATCTTCAATACTTGGTAATTTAACAACATCTTATGTAACTCATGAGGCAAAGAAGAAATGTCAAGAAATTCCACAAATACACATATATTAAGCTGAAGGAAAATGAAAATGCAGTATGATCAAATTTGTGGGATATAATTAGAGCAAAGATGAACTAACTTACTGCACCAGACACCTACATTAGAAAAGGGGAAAGATCTCACGTAGATACCCTAAGCTCATATCTCGAAAATTACCAATATCAAGTATGAAACAGAAAATACTACTATAGACTTTGTAGACAGCAAAAGAATAATAAAACAATAATACAAACAATCCCACCCCACAAATTTGATAACTTAGACAGATGGAACACTTTCCAAAAAGCACAAACCACCACACTCACCCATTATGAAATGCACAATTTGAATGCAACTATAATTATTAAAAACTTGGATTCATAATTTATAAGCTCCTAATAGGTATCATGAGATCCAGATGATTTCACTGGAAAAATCTCACTAAACATTTAAAATGAATACCCGTACTACACAATTTTTCTCTAAAAAATAGATGTAGAGGACTCTCCAATTCATTCCATAAAGATACTATTTCCCAGGATAATTAGAAACAAAAATGAAAACAAAAGACTATACCAAAAAAAGGAGAAAAGAAAACTATAGACCAACAGTCCTCATTAAATATACATTTTGTATATAAATACAAAAATCTTCAATAAATAGAATTCAGTAATATACGCAATGTTATATACATGCACATATAATTATAAGCCATAACTAAGAGGGGCTTGTGCCAGAGTTGTACGAGTGATTCAACATTAGAAAGTCAGTGTCCATCAGCGTAAGCTGAGATTGTACCGACTACATGTTAACAGGCTGAAGAAAACAGCATAATCGTATCAATCCACATAGGTAAAGCGCTTGACAAAATTCAACATGGATTTATCAAAAAACTGTCAAGGCAGGAATAGACATTTGTTTAACCTGATGAAGAGCTCACGCATACACACGCGCGTGCGTGCACACACAATTAGTTAACATTATACTTACAGTGAAAGATTGAGTACCTGTCTCCTAGGATTTGGAACAAGACAAGGATACCCACTGCCACCATAACTATTCCACAGATATTTGGAAGTTGTACCCAGTGCCATAAATCAAGAAGAAATATAAGTTATATATAATGAAAATAAATAAGCAACATTATTCCTGTTTGCAACGATGTGGTCATATAGTAGAAAATCCCAAGGAACTGACAAGATGCCTCCTGAACCTAATGAGTATGTGCAACAAAGTTACAAGATACATAGTCAATATGCAACAAGCAATTGTATTCGATATGCTACCAATGAATATAACCATATAGATAGTAAAACTAAATATACAATGTAATTTATGATTGTTCCCAAAATAAAATAGTTAGATGTGAACATCTTCTTAAAACGCCAAAAGCATTTTATAAATATAGATAAGAGCACTTGAAAATTTGTGTGGAAAGGCAAAGGAATTGAAAGAGCTAAATCAATTTTTAAAAGGAAGCGTAGTTGGGTATGGTGGTGCACGCCTGTAACACTTGGCAGGCTGAGGCAGGAGGATCATTGTGAGTTTGTGGCCAGCCTGGGCTACATAGGCAGTTCAAGGCCAACTTAAATTCTATAATGAGACCCTGTCTCAAAAAACCAAAGTAAATAAATGAATAAACAAATAGGAAGGATTCAGTCCCTTCTATAATATAACTACAGCAATCAATACTGGTATTGGTGAAGGGATAGATACATAATCAGTGGAATGAAACAGAACCCTAAAGTAGTCCCCCCTAAATGTGTCCAGCTGATGTTTGACGAAAATGAAAAAGCAATGTCTTAGAGGAAAGATTTTTTAATAAGTGGAGAAATATGATATCTATGGACATAAATAAATGCCCATATAAAGTTCTAAGTTATATAGAAATTACCATAAAATAGACCACAGACTTAAGTCAAAACATAAACCTATAAAACTCAAGTAACATAGAAGAAAACCTTGAGATCTAAGTCTAGGCAAAGAATTCTTAGACTTGACATTAAAAACCTAATACACACAAGAAAAAAATCACTAAGTTGGGTCTCATCAAAATTAAACTTTGGTTGTTGACAGACCCTGTTCAGAGGATGAAATATGAGCTATGGATTGGTATAAAATATTTACAAATCACACATTTGGCAAAGGACAAATATCCATAAAATATAAGTATTTATCAAACAGTACTTATAAATCAATGTAATTAGAAAATGAGCAAAAGATATAAAGATATATTTCACCAAAGAGGACATGGAGATGGCAAATAAACAGATGAAAGGATGTTCAACATCATTAGCTACTAGGGAAAAGGAAATTGAACCACAATGAGATATCACTGTCTCCTTATCTGAATACGGTAGTTGAGATTTTAAAAATAGTGAAACATTCAATGCGGGGCAAAGGCAGAGAAGATGGATCACTCAAATAGTGCTAGTGGGAATGTGAAATAGTACAGCCACTCTGGAAAAATGAAATATGCAACCCAGTAATTGTACTCCTGAGCATTTACTCCAGAAAAATACAGACAAACATCTGTGTGTGGATGTTTAAGTAACTTTATTTACAATAACCAAAACCTGGACACAAATCATGCTCTCTCGTGGATTAGTGACCAAACTGTGTTAACATCCATACCATGGAAGCTTCTCAATAATGAAAGGGACGGACTGACTCACTGCTGAAATTTACAAGAACTTTAGAGAAGATCTATTGCCAATATTCCTCAAACTCTTTAATGAAATTGAAAGGGAAGCTGTACTCCAAAACTCATTCTTAGAAACAAGCATTACTCTGACACCAAAATCAGAGGAGGATCCAACCAAAAAAGAGAACTACCGACCAATCTCTTTCATGAGCATAGATGCAAAAATCCTCGGTACAATACTGGGAAACAGAACACAGCAAATCATCAGAAAGATTATGCACCATGATCAAGTAGGATTCATTGCAGGGATGCAGGGATGGTTCAACACATGCAAATCAATAAATGTAATATGCCATATTCACAGAGCCAAGGACAAAAATCACATGATCATCCCAATAGATGCAAAAAAGCATTTGACAAAGTCCAATATCCATTCATTAAAAACCCTACAGAAAATTGGAATTATAGTCTTTATCACAATCTGATAAAAGTCATTTACAACAAACCAACAGCCAACACTATACTAAATGGATAAAACCTGAAGACTTTCACTCTAAAATCAGGAACAAGACAAGGGATGTTCACTATCACCACTCTTATGCAATATAGTTCTGGAAACATTAGCCAGAGCAATTAGGCAAGAGAAAGAAATAAAAGGAATAAGGATAGGAAAGGAAGATGTTAAATTATTATTTGCTGATCACATGATACTCTACATGGAAGACCCCCAAAACTCCGCTGAGCGATTACTAGATTTAATAACCAGATTCTGCACTGTAGCAGTACAAGAGCCTGTCCAGATCTCGTTGCGGTCTGGAGGAGTTTATAAATTCTAATCCCAGGGCAAAGTTATTGGACTTCTCGAAAGTCAATTCCAGTCTCCCACTTCCAGTACAATCCGTGGTGAGAATAAAGATACAGTGACATATCTGCAGTTATGGGGAGCCAAGGGGGCCCTAAACTCAGGCCAAACAAAGGCTAACTGGAACAAAGGCTACGACCTAGGGCCCAAACTGGGTTTTATTAATTCATGAAGAGGGAAGTGGCTGGGGTCACGTGACCGAGAATGATGGGTGACAATGGCCAGCAGTGTAGTGTCTCTCAGCCTAGCTCACGCTTGGTAGTAGAGAGCTGCAGGTGAGGCATCACAGACCTGCTGCTTTGTTTCGAAGGCTGCACATTGGCAGCTTGGCTGGACCCTTTTGCTTTGCTTAAAGCCGGATGAGGGGGTAGAGCAACTTCCTAGCCAGCCCTGTGCCTATCAGCACATGGGAGTAGGGCAAAGGTGAATCTAATGGAGGCAAACTCTTCTCTCAGGAGGGCTGCTGGGTGGCCCTCCACATAGCCAGATACAGAGTCAACACTCAAAGCTCAATAGCATTCCTGCTGATAACAAACTACTAAGAGAAAAATGAGGAAAACAGCACTTTTTACAATAGCATAAAACGAAATATTTAGGAATCAGTCTCACAAAGGAAGCCAAAGACCTTTAGATTAAAACTATAGTACTCTGAAAAAGGAGGTTGAAGAGGATATCAGAAAATGAAAAAATACTCTTTGTTTTTGCATAGGCAGAATTAATACAGTGAAAATGACCCCTACTTCTAAAACTATTATACAGATTTAAAGCAATCCTGATAAAAATACCAATAGCATACCTCACAGAACTAGTGAAAACAAGAGTAAAATTCACATGGAACCAGAAGAGACCTACAATAGCAAAAGTAACTCTAGGCAACAAGGGCAAGGCAGGAAGCATCACAATCCCCAATGTGAAGTTATACTACAAAGCTACCATGATAAAAGAAGCATGGTACTGGCAAAAAATAAAGGCTCAAGGATCAACAGAGCACAATAGAAGATGCAGAAACAACTCCAAACAACACTTATCTTTGACAAAGGGACCAAACATCCTCACTGGAAAAAAGATATCCTCTATAATAAATGGTGCTGGGAAAACTGATTTTCCACATCCTAAAAATTAAATATAGACCCATACCTCTGACCATCCACTAAACTAAAATCAAAATGGATCAGAGATCTAAATATTGAAACAGAAGTACTAAATCTGCTAGAAGATAGAACTCTTGAAGACAGGTATAGGCAAAGACTTTATGAACAAAACCCTGATCGCACGGGAAAATATCACAAAGAATCAACAACTGGGATCTCATCTTATTAAAAAGCTTTGTGCAGCAAAATAAATCATCAACTGAGTGAAGAGACAACCCACAGAGTAGGCAAAAATTTTGCCAGTCACTTCTTAGACAAAGGACTAATAGCTAGATGATATAAAGAACTAAAAAAAAAAATCAAACCTCCCAAATTTACACACCCAGTCCAAAAATGAGCATCTAAATGAATAGATACTTCTCAGATGAAGAAATACAAACAGCAAATAAATATGAAAAAATGCTCAATTGACGTGAAAAAATCCATCTAGAAATTTTAATGGAGAGAGAGAGAGAGAGAGAGAGAGAGAGAGAGAGAGAGAGAGGAGAGAGAAAGAGAACTTTTTAATAACTCAGTATCAAACAATGGGGAAACTATACTTTCCACTTCATATAATATACATAAATGACCTCAGAATGGCTTATAAATCTAAAGATAAAGCTAAAATTAGAAAATTTCTACAAGAAAAAATAGCAACCTTGGATTAGCAAAGATTTCTTAGGACACAAAAAGCACAAATCATCAAAAAAAAAAAAGAAAGTGATACACTTTATTTCTCTTCAAAAGATGCTATTCAGAAAATTAAAAGGAAGCCATATTCCAAGGAAAAACATTGTCAATGCATGTATTTGGCATACATATGTATCCAGAACATATAAAAACATGACTTCAAGAAGACTCACAATCCTATTTTAAAAAGGAGGAAATGTTTCAAATATGTTGCAAAAATAAGTTACTTAAAAACCCAAAGAGCAACAAAGTGATACCCAATATGATTAATCATTAGAGATACACAAATTAAAGTCATGGTAACAAACCACTGCACAACTATCAGAATAGCTAAAATTAAAAACCAACAAGGGCTGGGTGTAATTCAGTGGTAGAACTTTTGTTTAGTATGTGTGGGGCCTGGGTCCCATCCTCAGTACTTCAAAACCAAAAACAACTAATCAGACAATTTCAAATGTTAAAAAGGAGGCACTGGAGTGCTTACAAATTTCTAATTAGCACATAAATGTCATAACTACTTTGGAAAACAAACAGTTTGAGTATTTCTTTTAAAGTTAACTGTTAAAAAAATACAGTTAATCATATACTTATCTTGTGCCTTAGTAACCTAACCCAAAGTACTTACCCAAAAGAAATTAAAACATATTCGTACATGTACTCATACATGAATATTCATGGAAGCTAATTTATGTAGTCCTAAACTGGAAATAACTCCAAGGTCCAATAAAGAGGTCAATGAGCAGACAAATCATGCTGTGTCTGTGGACTGGCGCACTAGTTCACGATGGAAACAGTTGCAGATAGATGCCGGCCTATGGATGAAGCTAAACATTATGCCAAGGAAAGGAGCTGCACACAAGTTACATATTGCCCAATGCCAGCTTAAAAAGTTAAAAACCCAGAATGATAATTAAAAAAAAAAAAAACACAGGTCAAATCACTGTCTGCAGTCAGGGTTGGGGAGGTTGATGATAAAATGAGAAACCGGGGGAAACAGACAATGTTCATACCTTGGTTGTGGTGGTGACTGGAGTGCACAGGTTTCACACCGAGCTGTAGGCTTCGCACGGGTCCATCTGACTGTTCTAAATCATGGTACGTAAATGATTCTGGGTTCCTACCTCATGTCAAATACAGATTTAATTTGAAACAGATCATAAGCCCAAATGTACATGACAAATTATTAAACATCTTTTTTTCTTCTTTCTTTTTCTTTCTTTCTTTCTTCTTTCTTTTTTCTTTTCTTTCTTTCTTCTTTCTTTCTTTCTTTCTTTCTTTCTTTCTTTCTTTCTTTCTTTCTTTCTTTCTTTCTTCTTCCTTTCTTCCTTTCTTTCTTTTTTGAGACAGTCTCACTATGTAGTTCAGGCTGACCTTGAACTCACAGCAATCCTCCTGCCCCAGCCTCCAGCATGCTGGGATTACAGGTGCGTACCACCATGCCCAGCATTAATTATTAAACTTTGAAGGGAAAATAGGAGAACTTCTCTATAAGTTTGGTGCAATCAGATATTTTGAAACACAAAAATCACTAACCATGAAAGGAAAAATTGGTAACTTTGACTCTTACAGCAGCATATTCAAATCACCTGAAGTATAAACCCAAAACCAAGCACAACACTCAGACCAGCCTAACAGAACTGTGATATCTTCTAAAATCGATTTTGTACAATTGTGTCACAAGCACACCCTTATATGTCTAACTACCAAGAAATTGTTTTATTTGCATATGAATAAAAATTTTTAAAAACCTAAGTTGAGCGTAGATACATTAATTTATTCAGTTTGCAGTCTGTATTATGTACCAGGAGCAGAGTTAGGTGCTTGGTTACTAAAAACCTTGGATGCAACTCCTGGTCACAGTGTGGAGGTGGGTCCGTTCTGAGCTGGTCCGTTCTGGGTGGGTGTGTGCGACTACATGAAGTGGGGACACAAAGAGGTAATTACAGCAGCGTGGGGACCCAGGAGAGGAGCTGCAAAAGGTCGCTGGCAAGAAGAAAAGATCTGCCTTTGAACCAGCCCTTGAAGGATGACTGATTAGGTGTGAACAGGTTGTCCTGAGACAACTAGAGTGACATCTCTCCCACCCCTCCTGCTCTCTCTCCACACACGCACACACACACACACACACACACACACACACTTTTGCATGTTATAGACAGAGGTTATATTTTTTCGTTGTACTAAGGAAGTCCTGCCTGCATTGCAGCTGACTTGAGGTTCTTTTCCCACCTGTCATCATAGACTGATACCAAAACAGAACGACCAGAAACACTTCTAATTATTGGCTGTTTAAGTTGTCCAGTAACCATTTCCTCTTACAGTTCTAACTACGGTCCTCTAATTTATTTCCTATAAGGTCGTATTAAACTTATTAGTCAGGTAAGTGGGAACACTACTCCCATGTGTCCTCTTTTTCTCTTAGAGAATGTAAGTTGATTACATAACTCCTCCATCTCCATAGCAATAGAGAAAAGCAAAAGAAGGCCTTTGCTTTTTGTGTTGCTATTAGCATTTTAGGAAAATATGCCACAGATAAACTGATTTCATGGCAAGGGGTATTTGGTGGGAGCAAGTGTCACACAAAGAGGATTCTGTACAAACAGCAACTTGTGAAGGAAAAAGGTAACTAGGGTTACTCATCTATTCCCTAGAGCAAGATGAGAGGTAGGTAGATGGCTGAAAGATGTCAGTGTACTTATAGGTGTATCTCAGACACTGTGCAGGTTCATTCCTGGACCAACCACTGAAATAAAGCAAATATCACAGTGAAGTGAGTTGCATGAATTTTTTGGTTTTTCAACACATAAAGATTGTATTTATATGACGCTGTAGTCTATAAGTATGCATAGCATTATGCATGAAAAACAACATAAGTACCTTAATTTTTTGTTTGTTTGTTTGCTTGCTTGCTTTTTGAGACAGGGTCTTGCTATGTAGCTCAGGCTGGTCTTTTTTAACCTCACTCTTGCCAGGCAGGCTTTGTGCTGCTGAGCTATATCCCCAGCTCAGGCTGGTCTTGAACTCATTATGTAGCCCAGGCTAACCTTGAACTCCTGGTGATCCTCCTGCCTCAGCCTCTCGAGTGCTGGGATTACAGGTGTGCGCCACCACACCGGCATATGTACCTTAATTTAAAAAACTCTTTATTGCTAGAATACGCCAACAACCACCTGAGCCTTCTGCAGGTTGTAGTCTTTTTGCTGGTGGGAGGTCTCACCTCTAGGCAAGGCCATGACTGCCAAGGCAATGGGTGGACAGCAGTGAAGTTTGCCCCATCAGCTGACCATTCTTTTTCATAAAAGATTTCTCTAGTGTGTAGTGCCTTTTGGTAGCATTTTTCCCACAGTGAAACTTCCTTCAAACTTGGAGTCAGTCTTCTCAAATTCTATCACTGCTTTCTTGACTAAATTTTTGTGATTTTCTAAATCTGTCCTTGTGTTTTCAGCAGTGTTTACCTTCTCTTCCGCAGGAGTCGATTCTGTTGCAAAAAATCACTTTATTTGTCCATCCCTCTAAGCGAATCCTCCCTGTCACAGGCAGATGGTGAGGTCGCAGTCATTCAGGTCCCTCCTCGGGCCCCTCTTCTAATCCTAGTCCTCTAGCTCTTCCCACCATACCGTAGCACCTCCTCCACTGAGGTCTTGGACTCCTCAAAGTCATCTGTGAGAGTTGGAATCAGCTTCTTCCAAACTCCAGTTACCCTTCATATCTCGACCTTCTTCCATGAATCGTAAGTGTCCGTAACCTGGTCTATCAGAGGACTCATTATCTGTATCAGCTACGGCCTTACCAAACGTATTTCTTAGATAACAAGATGGAAAAGCTGGAATTACTGCTCCCTGCTTAGGCTGCAGGATGGGTACTGTGGGCACAGGTGTGGAAACAGCATCAGTCTCATCGACCTTCCGCACCGGAGCTCTTGGGTGGCCAAGCGCGTTCAGTGAGTAATAACATTTGGAACAATGTCCTTGTTTTCTGAGCAGTAGGTGTCAGCCATGTTATAAAAAATCGCGCTACCATCTAGCCCACCCCTGCCATTTGTGGGGCTCCAGTGGGGTAGTTAGTCCAAGGGTCCAAGGGTCAGGGCAGTGGTAGAGGAGCAACTCCATGTTGCTCCAACTTCACGTTACCAGCTGTGTCACTCCCTACCAAGGCAGCCCGTCCTCTGAAGCCAGGAGCTGGACTTCCTTCCAGTTCTGAATGGCATCTTCTTCTGACCAAGGCTGCTCCATCCGCAGCGGAACTCTGGGGCTCGGTGTGGCTGCCTTTGCCTTGGCTCTCAGCTAGGTCTCCCGGAGGACCGGCTGGAGCCTCCCCATCGGCACCCGCTGATTCTCCTTGGAGTTTTGGTTTTGGAGCCAGCTTCCTTCTCAGCCCTCATGAACCAAGCCTCGGATTTTCCTTCTGCATGTTCCTCATCAGCAGTAAGATCTCTGGTCCGTCTCACCATTTGTGTGTTTCCTGGCGTAGCACCTTCATTTCCTTGGAAAACTCTTCTTTGGAATTCACAGCTTGGCCAACTGCTATGAAAGGTGCACTTTGGGCCTCTCTAGTCTCCCAATGTGCCTTCCTCACCCCGTGTAATCGTGTCTAGCTTTCGCCTAGGAGTAGGGGGTCTGTGGTTCTTCTCGTCTGACCCCTTAGAGGCAATCGCATGTGGTTGTGTCTCGGGGAACAAGGAGCTCTGTCGAGGAGGAAAGGGGGGGACAGTCCACTGATGGAGAAGTCAGAATACATGCATCTGTCAGCTTATCAATTACCATCCTTTCTTTTCTTTTGAATTTTTATTAGTACATGTTTATGTACATAATGATCACATTGGTCTTAGGGTGCCGGGACATGTACAAAACACATCTAAATTCTTTTCACATCCCCTCCTCCTTCTCTTCCTCCCAAGTCTGTCATCTTCTTTTGGCACAGCTGGCGATGCCCCAAACAGTGACGACAACAACATCAGAGATTGCTGATCATCTGTCACCGTAAGAGACGTCACAACCGACAATTCGAAACCTCTCGGGAATTACCAAACTGTGATGCGGAGACATGAAATCATACATGCTCTTGGCAAAATGTCACTACAGGCCTGCGCCACGCAGGGTGGGCACAGACTTTCAGCCTGCGAAGAGCATGGTATCTACGTGCGGTGCAGTCTGACAAGCGCGCTTTGTACGTCTCCGCCCGCATCTATCTGTCTACCCTTGGAGACAAACAAATAAACAGGCAGGTTTTCCGGGGCTCGTCCCCTTCTTGTGCCCAGGAGAAGGGAGGCCTGTGGTTCGTGTTCCTAGGCAGCAGCTGCTCCTGAGGGACAGACTCACGTCTTGTTTACGTGTCGCATCCTTCCCACCGCTTCCCCAGATGCCTGCCGGCCTTTGCTCAGTGAGCCAGTCGGGCTCCCAGAAAGATCCTTCATTCTTTCCCAACGGTGCCTCCCAAGACAGATGTTCTATATCAAGAACACCACGTCCTGCCCCAAGGACGAAGCCAGCAAAAACTCACTATCAGCCCTTGCCTTCAGGAGATGATGTCATGTCGTAGAGATGTGAGCTACAATCTCCCCACAAAGGCGGAAGCCAGCATGACTCACAGGGGACAGCCCGGGCACCCGGGGAGCCGTCACCCTGGTTATGATGAGTGGCTCTGGTGTGGACGTCAGCCCGGGCCAATGTCTCTCAGCCTTGGACACTAGAGATGGATTCCACAGCCCTCAGCTGATAAACCAGGTCCCCATGCCTCCTGCTTTCAGGTCTCTCTTTCGGGGCAGCGGAGCAGGGGGAGCCAGTGTCCTCTGCTATATTTAGAGCAGCCTCTGTGTGGCCCCATGTCGGGGCCTGGAGCAGAGCCTCGTGCTCCCACGGGGCCCTGTGGTGCGTGATTTGGTAAGTGGGGACTGGCAGCCTGGGGACAGTGCTCGAAGAGGACAATCACAGTGCCAGAGCCCCTGCGTGGCAGGCCTGGTGTCCTCATCGAAGACGCTTACCTTTACCTTGTGCCAGCCAGCACATTTAGAGCTCTGACTGCTGAGCCTCTGACATTCCAAGTAGTCAGAGTCAGACCTCAGGTTAGGCTGGAACTGGCTAGGGACAGGTTAGTGACACTGCCTAGCACAGAGTAGATGCTCGGCCCTGAGGACCAGGGTGCCACTCTACTTGCATATTCGCTGCACTTACGGTGAGGTTTGCCTTTTGTCTTTCATAAAGGAAAAGGTTTAGAAAGCCAAAACCCACAAGCCACACTGTGGAGTGGGGGTGATGTGGACGGACTTAAGCACAGAAACCGTCTTTAAGGGACCACAAACATTAGACGAGCATCATTTGCATAGAGATGAATCCCTCTGCCTGGAATCATTTTTCACTTTCCTCTTCTCTAAACGAACTTTTATTTATCTTTCGAGTCATGCCTTTCTGTCGCACACTATGGGAAATCGCCACTGACCCCTACACTAAGTGATTCACTCCGATCGTATCCTCTTCTGCTGTCCTCTGTCCTCCATTATTTTAATTACTTGTTTATTATCTGTCTTCCTTGCTAGGAAGCAAATTCCACTGGAACAGTAGCAACTGTGCTCTTAGCACTTAGCAGAGTCCTTGGAGAACTGCCCATAAAATGCTCATTAAATAAATGTATGGAGGAATAAATGATACCCTGATCACAGGTTCTTCTAGACACTTCCCTGGAACAAGTCAGTAAGTGGGTGGCAGAGCCATTCCTTGGACCACTGTCCCGGCATCTTCCAACCACCGCTGACTGGGGACTGCTGTGCATCAGACCCACGCTGCCCCGGCCACCCGCTGCCCTGTTCACAGGTCCACAGCCCCTGGGACGCTTTGCGGGACGGACCTGATGTTTCTCTCCAATACGAGAAAGCCACCAGCTCCTGGGACTCGCAGTTAGTGAGCTGCTCATGGTTATCAGAATCTGGCGCGGTGCATGGCAGAGAATTTTACAGATGTATGTGAAAATGGAGGCAAGAGTTTTTAAAATTGAAGCTAGGTGTGGCGCTGTACACCTGTAATCCCAGCATATGGAAGACGGAGGCAAAAGGATCGTTCCTCAAGTTCAAGGCCAGCCCGAGCTACATAGTGAGACTGTCTCCAAAAACCAGAAAGAAATGATTTTAAATTGATTCAGCCATTTAGAAATCAGTTTGGCAGAATGAATTGAATACCTTGAAATACTGACATCTAGTAATTCCAATGCCATCTGGGTAGATCTTTCAAATTTAAATAAAAATATTTGTATTAAAAATATTCATTATTCATAATAGCAGAAACTTGAAATTGATTAAATGCCTATCTGCAGAAGGAAGTTTAAGTCATTTGGTATAAATGTGTACATGTTGGGACTCCAGGCTCATAAAGGATGCTAAGGAAGAGCACAGGACAGAAATTATAAAACAATGTTACAGATAGTTACTTTACATATTGTATTCATGTATCTGTTTTGTTAAAAGCTAAAGAAAACTAACTATAGAAACAATACCTGAAAGAAATACGCTGTCTGTAATTTCAGCAGTGTGGGGAGTGGAGGCAGGAAACGCGCAAGTGCGGGCAGCTTGGTGACTTGGTGAGACTTTATCTCAAAATAGAAAATATACAAGGCTGGGGCTATAGCTCGGTGTGAAGGTCTTCAGTTCAATACCTAGTACAGGACGAAGAGAAAGAAAGAAAGAAAGAAGAAAAAAGAAAGAAAGAAAGAAAGAAAGAAGAGAGGAAGAAGAGAGAGACAGAGAAAATATACCAACATTTCATGTGTTTTGTAAATGATTAATTGGGATTTTGCTTTTGTTTCCTTATGCTTAAGTAACCTGCAAATGTTATTACATGTTTTCTCACTTTATAATAGTACTGTTAAATACTTCCGTTTCCATCATTACAGACTAATAGGAACCAAGTTTTCCCTTTCATCTCAAATAACTACAAAACAAATGAGATCACAGTTTTACACTTTGGACAGCGCAGGAGAACGGGCGCCGAGGAAGAGTAGATGAAGAAAGGAGGTCCTGTGGGTGCCCACGTCCCAGTGCAGGCAGAGGGACCCCAGGAGGTGCAGAGCACTGCTGGAGCTGGGGGGCAGCGTCCAGAGTTCCGGAGGCTGGAGTCAGCGTGCGGAGGAGCGGAGGAGGCGCTGGAGAGAGACAAGGAGACAGAGAGACGAAGAGAGAGAGGGGGAGACCCAGCGCTGCAGAGCCTGGCCTCTCGTGCTGAGGCCTGACCCGTGCATCTCTGCATCTCTGTCAGATGCTTCAAGATCAGGAAAGAATCACCAGTGAAGTGAGTGGGTTTTCTTTGTTAGGGGTTTTGAAATTGCTAATTCAGTCTCTCTGTCTGGTATAGGTCCATTCAGATTTTATGCTTTTTTTACTCCCTTTGTGTAGTTTATATCTTTCTAGAAATTTGTCTGTTTCCTGTGCAATGTCTAATTTGTTGACAGCCAAGAGTTTCTCCCAAATACATTGCTACCATATTTTATATTTACTATGTAGCTATCTTTACTCTTTTGTTTTCTTTACTAATGCTTTTTATTACTTCATGTCAGTTCAGATTAGCATCTGGTACCTTGTCATTTCCGTTTTAAGGGCTTTTTTAGTATTCCTCATAGAGCATGTTTGTAGTAACAAATTCTGGGTTTGCTCAAGTGGAATGCCCTAAGGTTTCCCCAGTTTTTGAAGGATACTTGTGGTAGATATGGAATTTTTTTTTTTTGAAAGAGGGTCTCACGATATATACCAGGCTGGCCTCAAACTCATGGTGATCCTCCTGCCTCAGCCTCCTGAGTGCTGGGATTACAGAGATACAGAATTCTTGACTAACACTGGATTCCACCCACCCATTCTCTGCTGTGCTTCTTCCCTCTGACTTCCACGGCTTCCAATGACAAATCAACTGTTCATCTCAGTGCGCATCTCCTGTGCTTGATGAGTTATTTTCCTCTTGCTGCTCTCAGGATTCTTGTCTTCGGTTTTTAACTATTTGATTTTGATGTACACAGACATGAATATCTCTGAGTTTATCTCACTTGGAGCTTGTTGAGCCTTATGTGGATAGACGTATTTCAGCGAATTTAGTAAGCTTTCAGCCATTACTTTTCAAATGTTCTTTCTTTTCCTTTATTCTTCTAAAACTCACATTATGCGTATGTTGCTACAGTGAATGAATAACTTTTTTCTCACAGAGAATCTGTCCTTTTTTGTTTTCTTCCTTTGAGAATCTATCCTTTTTTCATGTTTTCTTTCTGTTCTTTTATAAATAATTTCTTTCAGTTCTTTGAACACACTTGTGTTAGTCACCTTCCGATTGCCTTAACAAACTACCTGAGACAATTGACTTAAAGGAGGAAATGAGGCAGGAAGTAGAGAAAAGAAGTCCCTGGTGAGGAGCTTAGGGGCAGAAGGTAAAAGAGACAGCTAACTCTCCAAAACCGGTTCTACCAGGAAGCACCCTGGTAACAATCTTTCTTCTCTCTGACAGCAAAGCTCTTGCTACCTAGAAGGGGCCCTCGACAATCCAAAGCCGTCAGTGTTTTGAATGGCACAGGGCAATGGGAGCAGCTTCTGAGGAAAACGATGGTGATAAAGATGCATCGTAGAAGGACACACACTGGGCCTCCTAGGTGTCCAAAGACTGAGCAGGTCATGGCTCCAGAGAGAGGCAGAGGCCAAAGCAGGGAAGAGCACACTGGAGGGTGCTCCGTTGTAGCTGAGAGCGCTGTGTTTATACCGATGTAGGTGATACTCAATGTCCTTCCATGGGCCAGAAGAAAAAAACCTAAGACTCATCACCGACAAATGGTAACAGGACAGGGAGCAGTGGCAGATTCAGCTGATAAAAGCGCAGGCCGTCCAGGCAGGTTGGGATTTGATAAACATTGAATCATGTTTAGTGTAAGTATGCTCCAAATATTGCATGACGTATTCTTGTAATTCAGTTACTTCTATTGACCTCAAATTTGCATCTACCTTGGATGTCCTGTGTCTTCTCTGGGCTCCATTTACCTCCCGGCTACCGGAGCCTGTAGAATCCAGCTCCATATTGCACAGATAGCTGGGGATGGCGGTCACTGAAACGCCATTCCAGCACCTTGAGCAGCCATCCAGGATCACGTGACCTTGAATGTGTTTGTCCCTCAGTACTGGAGTTTCTCCTATCGCAGAGTTCTCAGTGAGGCAGCTGAGCTGGTGAGTGTATGTAAGGCCCCTTTACACAATGTTACACACTTACTGTTTTCAAAAGAAACTACACTGTAATGTTAAAGTTTTTTTACACTTTTTGGCAGTTTTAGAATTAGTTTTCTCTCTTTTACATTCTTTTTTTTTTTTTTTTTACCTTTTTATGGGTAGGAAGTTGAAAACTGAGCAGCAGGTCTGGAGGCCTGAGATGCAGTCCTGATACATTCTGTAATTGATACACACTCCGTTTCATAGGAAGAGAGAGCTCTCATTGTTTTTCAAATCTGGGGAGGGATTTCTCAGCACGTTGATGAACACCTTTCCTTCTCCCTCAGGGAGAGCCAGGCTATCAGCAGGCCCAGTGGAGCCCCGCGTCTGTGCACCTCAGCCGTGCCAGAGGCCGTTTATGTCCACACAGCCTGTGACCCAGCTGCCAGAGGCTTCAGGGAAAGCGGGCAGCCACATTGCAGCAAGCTGTGGGCACTGCCCTCGGGGTATCGGGTTCTCCGCAGGACTGCAGGGGAGACCCTGACCTCCACAGGTTGGAACCAGAAGGGGTCTGTGCCTACTCTGAACTCCACTGATTTACTGGGTAGCGCCCTTGTCCACCCACGAGGGGGCCACTGCCGTCTCCGTTAAGCACACGTGCTCCAAGATTCACTCCTTGCCGCATGGCTCTCTGTAACAGATCTGCTTGATCCTTTTGGAGGCGAAACTTAAGTGCTACAAGAAATGACAAATTTATGATAGTCTTACAGAATTAAACCACAACATGTCTGATGTCTCCCTCTTTTGGGCCATTACTCAAGGATTTCCAGCTCTTTTTTGTACAGAAAAGTTCTGAAGATGCGTTCTCTTTTAGCATGTGCTAAAAGTTTTTCTTCACAGCCCTTCCCCCTGGAATTGTGTCAAGAAAAAGTGATTCCTTCACAGGATTTTACTTGCCCTGTGCAGGCTCTAAGCAGTTGTGAGATACTTAGAGCATTCCAGGTACATGTGGGAAAAATTCAGATAGTTATTATAACAAAATGTTAGTAAAGCTTAATGTAAAATATAACCCTAAGAATCTAGAAGTCATGAGGTCAAGATTATTTGAAATTTTTATACATGAATGTCCACTTAGTCACCAAGAAATATGTATATTGCTTCACTGGATTACCTCAAATTTATGGAGCTGATCTAGTTTTAAAAACTCCTTCCTACGTTGGCATTTTTCAAAAAGAAAAAAACTTTAATTTTTATGATTGTAAAATTGTGGGTGAGGTCCAGCTCTCTTAGCTGACTAATTGTATCTCACGTTCTGAAATTATTTTGAAGTTTAAGTGCCACTGCATCTCCTGGAGCAGCTTCGGTCTGTTTTAAGATGCGCACTGCTGGGTGAAGCTGTTTCCCACAGTGAGCGCGCTGCCCGCGGGGCACCGAGGAGCAAACACGGGCTGGCATAGTCACCAGGCGGTGGGAGTACGTTCCAGCAGTGTGTACCACAGTGGGGGGTAAGTAACATTCATTTATTGTATATTTCAAATAGAAGACAGGATTTTGAACATTTTCAACATGAAGAAACGATCAATTCTTGAGGCTCCTTACCCTGATTTGATCATCACACATTATATACATGCATCAAAATATCACATTATGGCTCACAGATACGCCCGGTTACGCTGCGTCAGATAAGACGGAAGTGCAGGCCTCACGGAATCGGTGTCATTCTGCTCATTTGACAACGAGACTGCGAAAACGTGTGTGCTGCTTTCAAGGACGCACAGCTGACATTTAAACTGAGGGGCTTCTGCAAATATGACCACATGTGACACTTAGTTGGGACATTATTTGCAAGGAGTGTCGATTTAAGGAGAGGACATGACCAGCGTGGTCTTAGTAAGGCTGACGGTGCTGGGCTGGCTCACTGCGCCTCAATGGTAATGCGGATACTAACCAAGAGGGAGAACTGACTTTGCAGGATCCAGGAGACCCTGGGAAGCAACGTGACTCCGGCCTGCGTGGAGGGCTCCTTCCCAGAGGATGCCTCAGTTCGGCTCGGCAGGTGGCCGCGATTCGGAACTGTCACCAGAATGTCCCATCTTCATGGTCTCCTGGGTGAGGTCCGTTTATCCCAGGCCGGTGCCCAATGGATCAGAGTGTGGGATCTTTGGCCTTGACGTCTGGCCTCCAGGGACCCTCAGATCCCTATTTCCAGGCGCCTCTCAGGATAGCACCCTCACCATCCTGCGTGCACATATCTCGCCTCCGATCTGACGGTGTCTGAGCTTCATCCAAACACAAGGAACCTCTTAGGCTGCTGTAAAAAGCCAAGCTAATTAGGTAATTAAATCCTTCACAAAAATTACCCCAGATGAAGTTTGGTCATCATATAGCTGAATAAAATCACAGGGGATTCTGGTATAACTAGAAAGGTATAGCAATATTTAAACTATCACCTTTTTGGCCACTCTCATGTTTACTTTTTTTAATAGTCCTATACATGTTTGTGATACAAAGTGACCACTTCCACTGTGGGTGTTTGGTACATCTACATAAGGAACCTTAATTCTTTTTTATGTCTGATCCTTCCTCTCCCCTTTCCTCCATCTCCTGGTCTCCTTCCCATTTGCAAATGATCTATCTCCTTATCTCCTTTTGTTTTTTATTTTGCTCTTTGCTTTATACTTTATCATATTTCTCATATGATAAGGATCATGCGATACTTAAATCTGTGTCCGATTTATTTTACTTAACATTATGTTTTCAAAGTGGATCCATTTTTCTGTAAATGACTCAAATTTATCCTTCTTTATGGCAGAGTAGTACTCCAGTGTGTAAATACCTCGTTTTCTTTATCCATTCACCTGTAGATGGACGCACGGGTGCCAAAGATTTGGCTGTTATGAACTGTGCTGCTATAAACTGGGTAATGTGGTGTCTTTACCTCCTTCAGGAAGACAACTCACAGGGGGACACCTGGCTCAGATGGAGACTCCACTTTTAGTTCCCGTGGAATCTCCATACTGATTTCCATGATGGCTGTAATAGCTTACACTTCCACGAACAGTGCAGAAGGGTTCCTTTTCAACACAGCCTCCCTTGCATTTGTGTTTATTTGATTTCCTGATGATGGCCCTTATTCCTGGGGTGAAATGGCATCTCGGTGTTGTTTAAATTTGCATTTTCCTAAGAGCCACTTACAGCTTGGAAGTCAGGAAGCCCAGGTCCAGCACATGGAAGCGCCCTTCGCCTCTCCCCATCTTCCCCACCTGATGCCAGAGCCATGCTGGGATCCCTGTGTGGCAATGTCCGAGGCCTCCTGATCCGTCAGGATTCTGTTCTAGCCCTGACTCATCCCTTCACCACTCTGGGCTGGAATTTTGTTACTTGGAAAAGTGGATTAATTGGATGGAATAACATAACTCTATATGGTTTCTCCCCTCAAATCCTATGATTCCCAGATGACCAAGGGGAGAACGGCCACCCACTTCTCCTGAGGCCTCCTCCTGTCACTTACCCCTCAGAAGAGCTTGAGAGCGACTGGATGTGGGAAAGGGAGGCGACAGGGGGGACCAGGAAGGTGAGAAGAAACGCAAGGTTGTTCGAAGCCCTGTCTGTCCGGAAATGGGGGTTTCCCAAGCTTTGGTCGGTCTGCTTATCGTTTGCTGCTCCAACTTGGTTAACAACCAGCATAATTAACAACGGGTGAGCACTGCACAATCAACAAGACTCAGGGTATTTGGCAACCAAACGTTTCATAAAGGAACTGTTGGCTTCCTTTTGTCTGTGGTTGGGTACTGATGAAAAATAGAAAAGTCAGTTAAAATTATTCTAGAAACTCATTGCTTTAAAATAAAACAGCAAACATAACTTCCAATGCCATGCGTTTGAAGACAGGCTCGCAGAATGTTTACCGAGCTCTATGAAGTGAGATGGTCATTTGCAGAACTTCTTCATTCCAGAAAGTTCTGAGACCACCTAAGCAGCATGACTGTTTCCTGAGAGCAAAGGATGTGTTTTCTGAGGACAAATCGAGAAGGCCCTCCAGCGTCTCCCAGGAGGTATTGTGTGGGAGGGAGACCCAATGCCGGCCAAGTCCCTGTCCACAGCGAAGTGCCTTGTGTGACCTGGGAGAGGACGGGTCAGGCAGTGTGGAATCTAAGAGATCAGCGGAAATCTAAGGACTGGGAAGACACTGCTGGGGCAGGAGCCGAGGGATGTGTGCAAATGCTGAGTGCCTACTGCGTGCTGGGCCTGTCCTCGGTCTGGGCCTAGGAAACAGAGGGAAACGAGGCCAAGAGGGCCCCTGCCCTGAACAGAGCTCAGACTTTAGCAAAGAAAGCAGACATAAGGGAGTGGGTTTGAGCTGTGATTTCCCACTGTGCTGCCCCCAGCCTTTCCCAGAATGGGAAAGATGGTGACAGGTCAATAGCAGAGACAGTGACAAGTCAGAGTCAAAGGAAGATGTACTGGTCAGTTTTCAGTGGCATAAAGCCTCATGCAGGCTGGTGTGGTGGCACAGGTCTAATTCCAGTACACTGGGAGGCTGAGGCTGGAGGGTAGCAAATGCAAGTCAACTAAAGGACATAGTGAGACCCTAACTCAAAATAAAAAACACAAAAAGGGCTGGGCATGTAGCTTAGTGCGAAGTTCCTGTGTTTAATCTCCAGTATTCCACAACCCCCAAAACAAAGGCTCACACAAACCCATTTTCAGAACCTCAGAGGAATGAATAGGAGCCTCCAGCACTAATAATTAGTGTTGCTATGTTATGGGTGCCAATGATATACCAGTGACCAGATACTTTCCATGACTTATCTTATTTAAAATAGGCACATTTGACACCTGCAAGACAAGAACGAGACTTGGGATGGCTCACCAGTGCCTTTCCAAACTGTCATCATCACCCACTATTTACGGGAAACGTGTGGTATCACATCACAGAATTGTGGGATTGTGGTGCTATTAACAAGAACAAATCTGGGCTCTCGAAGGTCCAGCAAGGATTACAGCCAGGGGTCATGGGGACACTTGGTGTCACGGAGCCCAGAGTCACGGCCTGGGAGTCCCAGCTCCCTGCCCCCCACTCTAGTGGAAGGACTGATGACTGCACGCCACAGTGCACAAAGTTAAATACGAGCACAGAAGCTCCTTGACTTACCGTGGGGCTGAGGCTCAATCAACCCACTAGACGGCCGGAAGTACTGGAAGTTTAAAGTGCATCTCAGGTCCCAAACCTTCCACATGCCTGAGCTCCCGGGGCCACCCAAGGCAGAGGACCCGATGCTCTCAACCAGCGTGTGCGGCTTGCACCACATAGGACTTGGGTACTGCCCATCCCCAGGCCACAAAAAGAGCAGAGTCTGGGATTCAAACTATGATTTCTACCGCATGTGTATCATCTATGCGCTATCGAAAAGCAAAGAAAACAATTCTTTAAGTCTGATCTTCATAAGTTGGGAATGATCTGAATGCAAATTTCCAGTAAATACAGATTTTCCTTGGAACCTGTCAAAGCAGCTTGGTAGACTAAGCAAAGGTTTAGTTTTAAGAGGCCTAAAATAGAAAGTCATGTGCCACTAGCATCTTTGTCCAGGATCCTTGGTGATTAATAATAAATTAAAAGGAAATATTCATTTATGGACTGGTTATTAGAATGTGTGCAAAGTTATTTGACAACACGGCTTCCCAGGGTCCCATTTTTTTCTTCCTTCACGATGCCATGATAACAGGAAAAAATATAAAAGCATAAAAATAGTTTGGGTATAATTACATTTAACATTCTAACTGAAATTTAACCAGAACAAAAGAGAAGTTGTGGAATCCTGAGAATATTCCACCCTGATGCTGGGCAAGGTAGGAAGTGGGAGGCAGAGAGAGGAAACGGTATGAGGGACTGCGTGATTCACTTTGGTAATAAAAATAGTTGCCCTTTAAACCAAAAGTTTTCAATAAAGCCTAAAGGAAGTCATTGTCCAAGGAATTTTAACAGGGTCAAACTGTCTATTATGACTCTTAAATTGCCAATGGATACTTTGGACTTGTTTTGGAGTGGGATTTTTTTTTTAAATGGTTAAAAGTTGAGCATTTGGTTTCAAACAGGATCCTAAAGAGAATTCTTTCTGTGGTCTGATGGCCATTTCAGAACTTTGGAAATGTAATGGTCGATTCATCAGAAAGAAATAGCAGGTGAGTATGGCGGACTTTGGGGGGCCTGCAGGGAAGAGACCCTGGTGCCTCGGGACCTGCACCGTGTGGTTGACTCGGGGTGCCGGGAGAACAAGGAGCTCCTCCCCTCTCTGGGGGGTGGCTGAGAGTGTGGCAGACTTTTGGCGGCCTGAAGGAGAGAGACCCTGGCGCCTTGGGACCTGTACCATGCAGTTGACACTGGGTGCCAGGAGAACAAGGAGCTCCTCCCCTCTCTTGGGGGGTGGCTGTAATCCTGCCAGTGGGCAGGCTGAGAATCAGACATCTCATGTCGTCCTGTCCCATGCCCCCCCCCCCGTAAGTGGGAGCCAGTGAACTACACATCTTGTGAAAAAATTGGCTATGGTATTTAGTATGAGCTCCCCATATGCAAAGATACGGACAACCATTTGGAAGAAAACAAGAGACAATATGACAGATAGTGAAGATCCCTGGTTGTATAGCTTTGAAATTTATGCTTTCTTAAGTCCCATTCTGTTCGGTTTTGTTGTGTTTAATTTTACCCCCTTTAAAAAAAAAATATATATATATATGGAAAAGAAAGTGCTCTAAAGGATATAACTGAAT
>PVJX010002066.1:0-62561 GCA_004027295.1 Dolichotis patagonum | reverse complement strand
TGTATAAGATAGATGACCATATTACTGTTTTTGTTGGATTGTTGAGCAGAACTGTTAATAGTCTCACTGTTTGAATGTCTACTTTGTGTGCTTTAATTTTGTAACTTGAACAACTATTTCCAATGATGACAGTATGTAACCTATCAAGTGGCGATTTCTTAGTGTTTTTGTTTTTGTTTTGTTGTTGTTACTGTGGTTCTTTCACTTTTTGCCTTTGGAATTCTGTAGTGCTACCCTTTTTCTGTTTTGTTTGGTTGTTTTCTTTTTTGTTTTTTCTCTTTAAATAAAATAAAAAAAAAAAAGTTGAGCATTTGCTCCAAAGGAAAGAACAACTGGGATGAGGGAAAGAGAAAGGGAAAAAGGGAAAAGATTATATGTATACATATGTATATGTGTATGTGTATATGTGTGTGTGTATATATATATATATATACACACACACACACACACAAGATAGATAACTATACTAGTCATCTCTGTAAGTTCACCAAAAAGAAGTTTGTGTTCTCACTGTTTGATCATTTGATCAGTTTTTTCATGCCTAAATCTTATAGCCTGAAAACCTACTTCTAAGACAACAATATGCAATATATTAACTAGTGTTAATTTCCTACAAGTTTTTAAAAAAATTCTTTATCATTTGTATCTTTTGTTTGGTTTTTAAAATTTAAAATATGGTTTAAGGTTTTCATTGAATTTCTTCCTACAGAACACTTGAAGTTTTTGACCTGTGATCAGCTACAGATCTGTTGGGTTTTACTAAATGTTGGCAGAGGAGAGGCTGACAGGAGAAAGAAAGGATAAGCACATTGCTTTTGTGCCCTTAAGTCCATGAGCAGGCCGCACTGAGCACCCTAGGGTGCTGGGCCATTGGAGACCCACTCTTTCACCCATCCCAGCATCTCTTTGATGATTGCAGTTTCCTTTTGTTTTAAGGAAGTGGAGAGACACGGGTATTTCATGCAAGCTGTAGTAAGGGTACGGTTTGATAGACAAAAGCAGGGGGAGATGAGGTTTGGGAAACAGGACAATCTTGGACACAGGTTCGGGAGGAAAGAGAGCTTACAGCAGTCCAGTTTGGTTAGTGAAAATACTAAGAGATGGAAGAGAAGGAAGGGAAGGTGTGTTCATGCAAATTGCTACGCTCTCCACCACAGTGAAATTCCATGGCCTCAAGCATGTTTATAGGGCTCAGTCAGTTCATTCAGACTGTGAATCTGGCATGTGTCCAGCTCTCATGTCTCTATAGGGGCTCCTATCTTGTTGTCATGAAAAAACCACAGGGTTTGAGACACAGATTCAAGAGTCATTCATGGAGTGGTGATATTTAAGCTGTGGTTTGTGTATTTACCAAAGGATAACACGAGGAGAGAGGCAGGAGACAAGAAGACCAGGAGCAAAGATTTAGGGTCGCACTCAAGGGAGCACTGCGGAAGTTACAGAATTCCCCCAAGGGGAAGGACAATAATCAAGGGAGGGGCCTCCCAATGGGATCCTCTACCACAAGATGTCAAGGAGGGTGATAAATGGACAGAGGAAATGGGATTGCCACTTCAGGTATGACTGCTGTTTCTGAAGAGAACAGGGTAGTCCAAGGCATGACCTAAGGAAAGCAGCCTACAGATCTGGCCATGCTGATGACGGCAGTGTGAGGAGAGCTTGCAAGGCCCCTGGGTCTGGGTGGTCAGCCAGGTGTCTCAGGCAGGACTGGGCAACACTGAGGATGTCAGTGAGATGCTGCAGAACCCAGGTTCCCTAGGGCAGCGGCCCCGCTCACTCATTCACCATAGGAAACAGTTCACACCACTAGGATTCGCTGGACTGAGGAGGGTGATCAAGGGGAGAATCTACCTCTAGCCTCTGATGGACAAAAGGAGAGTTCACCATGATGACGCCTGATTTAGAAAAGTCAGAGTCATCTTATCCAGTCCCCCCTGCCCTAGTGCTCGCTTCAGAGGCAGGGGGAACAGGAAAAGTAACTAGGAACAAATAGACTCGCCAGGGAGGAAGAAAAAAGGGGGATTGAGGGAGAAAGATGGCAGAGCGGGTCCTTTACGATGGTCCTGCGTCCACCCGCTCCCTGCCCCTGCAACCAAGATGAAGTGACAGTTGCTTTATAGGGTGTGAAGATTCCCTGCAAGGGGCCCATGCTTTCCTGCCTGAATTATTTCTACCCAATAACACCAGATATTGCATACTCGGAAGGCGAGGCCACAGGCCCTTGGAAGCAGACCCAGGCCCTCGGGAACACCCTGAACCAAAGCAGGGAAACCATACTTTTCCTTCACACCTGTAACACTCTCCCAATATGACCGTTTCTCTTAAAGCCGTAGGCGTCTGTTTTTGAGTTTGCTCCTCTGAGACAGAAACAGGATTACCATATACGATGGTTTTGCTCATTTCCTGCTATATGCTGTTTTAAATTGCTGTGACAGCTCTTCTATTCCTTCCTCCAAATGGCAAATTTCTGCACAGCCATATGAACGAGCAGGGCATGGACTTATAACGGGAGTGTTTAGAAACAGAACATTCTATTGTTTTATTTATGACTGGGGGTGGGCGCGACCCTATGGATTTCCAACCCACTCTGCCAATGCCATGGAAGGATCAAACAGAATCATTCTTTGAAGATTCAGAATCTCGTCCAGCCTCGGAATCATCATGTAGATTATCACTTGGGTCATCGGTGACCTCAGTGCTGTGGGCCATGGGACAAGGACTGAGGATTTGAGCCAGAATCTGTGGGTTTCAGAACTGGCTCTATTTAGGAGCTGGAGATTTGAGGCAAGTCACTTTAAAAAAATTCTGTATTAGTTTGCATCTCTGTAGAGTAGGGGTAAGACAGAAACTTAGCCACTCCAGTCACATGGGAAGATTACAGATGTCCCCTGTGAAGGTGTCTCCATTAGCCCAACACACTGCGGCGGGTAAGGAGATGAAGGCTGTGAGATGGGTGAGCAGGTAAAGGTGGAGTATGTGCTCTCTCACAGGCTGCAAAGAAGCCCCTAAGCCGAGGCCCACTTCCTGTTTGTCTCTGTCTTAGAAGTAGGCGGCTGCAAAAGCACAAAGCTTTCCAGTCAAGTTGATCTGAGTTTGCCATGTGTTTCTTCATGGAATAGATAATGAAATCAAGACTCAGAAAGTTGCTCGTTAGTTTTTAATTGGACTTCTCCCAAATCTTGTAGCTATGAAGCATTAGCATAAGAATTCGTGCCTGAAATGAAAGCCTGCCAGGATGACTGCTGGAAGTCCGAGCTTCTATTCAGGCCTAAAGCGCCTCCCATGATACACGGCCCACCGGAACACGGTCACTGCACGACGCCTTCCAGGTCAAAGAGGAAGACGAGTCGCACAAGGTATTGGGTTACACACGGAGTTTTACTTTACTCTGTCCTCATCTCTTCCCTTTGCTCCCAGCAGTGCCTAGGTTTAATCCAGGGGTTTAGAATCTAGACGAGGTTTAAGGATTTTCATTCTTCAGCCCCTATAGACGTAGCCAGTTTCCCTCGCTGCCCTGAAAGGAGGCGGCGAACACTGGGCATGCGCAGAGCTTTCCCCGCAGACCGCAGTGGCGCCTGCCCTGGCTTTCCCCACCTTGTGACTTTTGAAAGTCATTTGGCACTGACGATCTCAGGGATAGTCAAGAATGTGGGTATCTCGAGAATGTGGGTCTCGCGAGTTTTGAGACGACCACGTGACTGTAGATCTTTCTGGCACTCCACAAGCACCCATTAATGAGGCAGTAACTGTTGCTATTAGTAATTAGTAAGATGTTAAAAACAGGAATTAGATGAGCAGTCAATCAACCTAAGATGGTAGTGACTTTTCTATGCAAACAATGCCTAATTGTGTAACGAATTGTCATTCAGTCATTGCTTTTGCTGTTTGTCTCTCTTTCTGTTAACATTAAAGTGCCTATGATTTCCGCTTCACCCACAATAAGGCCCTTTGTTAACTTCTCCCCAAATCACTTTTCTTCGAATTTCCATTTCACATCATTGTTAATTACCTCACCCCTTCCTGGCTTCTGCTAATGTCTCTTAAAATTTTCCCTATCTCTGCAGTATAGAATTTTTTTTTTCAATGACATTTATGTTTTCCTATTAAGAATTCATGAACTTTGCCAGACACTCAGGAGTGAAGCGTTTTTCCATTCATGGCCTGCTTTCCAGGGATGCCATAAGACTTAGTTTGATGAGGTCTGTAAGACACAGCCCGCTCTAGGAGAAATATGATATACTAACATCACGCACAACAGAACATTATTTTACCATAAGGTGAGTAACTGTGGCCATACACCTGTTTCAAATTGACCCAACTCCTGCCACTGGGGACAGCTCTTCTGAACCCTGTCATCTGTCGTAAATTACCTTTCATTTAAGTGCACACAATTTCACTGAACAGTAGTCAAGTTTCAGATTAGCAATATCACCAAATTAGTCCTATTCTGCCCCTCCTCAAAAAGAATTTACGCTTCGAAACTTCCTAAAAGCCCCCTCTGACTGTATTCCTACTGTGCCTACCTGCGCGCCTACTCTATGACAGGTGGTGATTTCTCTTTCCTCTGGACAAAGAGACGTTCGCTGGCAGAAATTTAAATATCCCTGAGCTTCCTCTAAGCTCCTGCAGATTCTCTGAGGCCTGGCCATGAATTTCTGCTTCGTCTGAAAACCTATGCCACAAAAATGGATCTAACTGTCATAAGAAACTAGGTCAGTGGCAACTATTTCTACCTGTGCAGGCTAAAAAATCAATTCAACATTTCGAGGGGACCTGTCTTTTGCCATTCTGGTAATGACATTTGTTCACAGAGAACGGCACAGCACGGGCCACAGTTCCTTTCTCGGCAGCGTAAGATTGTATTATTCTTGTCTATGTCTCTCATGGGCAATCGTGCCAGTAACTCCAAGCTGCGAGGAAACAGCTTCCAGAGCCTGGAAGTGCTCAGCACAGAGGAGAGCAGGTCCACATGGTCAGAAACCATCTTCTTTGCGGAAATCTCCCTTCCACTAATTAAAAAGAAATGAGCATAATCAGCTTCATCAAGTCTATTGGCAGGCATGTCACTGGCCCAGGCAGGCTTTGCAAAGCCGCCGCCAGCCCCACACCGCTCTGCGGCTCAAAGGATCCACATCCCACACACAGAGTGGGCAGAGCCCTTCCCTCAGGACAGTGGGTCTCTGCTGAGGCCTGTGTGTGAGGTCAGTTCGTCTCTTCCCTCCTTTTCCCCTGCTGTTTTACACGCTTTTCTGACAAGAAGGGGTCTCTATCTCCCCTCCCCACTTTAATGTTGGCTTTATTCTCTTGTGGGAAGAGGAGAGGGAAGAGAAGGGAAGGGAAGGGAAGGGAAGGGAAGGGAAGGGAAGGGAAGGGAAGGGAAGGGAAGGGAAGGGAAGGAGCCCCGGAGGGGTCTTCATTTCATGCATTCTGTAGGTTCCAGTTCATGCAAGTCTAGGAAGTGAGAAGTTCTCAGAACGGTTCCCGGGGAGCTTTGCTTTATTTTGTTTTCCACTCCAAGCATCCTCAACTTCTGATGATGTTGGGAAATTTGAACTGTTGATGTTATGAACATGAGGCAAAATGTCTTGTTTGCTTTGCTTCTCTTATTTGTTTGTTTGTTTTTATCTGGGCCTCCTCGAAAAAGTCTCTTAGCAGGTCATTGTGCTTTCATTAGGAAAACCCAAACTTTTGTCCAGCGGACTTTTCTATGTTCCTGTACAAGGCTGGGTTGTGAAGGCTGCCTGGCCCCACCAGGAGACACTGGTGACCTAGGAACAAGTCACCGTGCTGAGCTCCTAGTGGCTGCAAGAAGGCCAGGGCAGCAGCACTCAGAGGGTGACTTGAGGTCAGCCCCTCAAGAAGGACGTCCAGGAGGACCTTACAATGGTGTGAAAGTGGTTCCCCCCAAAGCTTCATGTGCCAGAGCCTTGGCTGCTGGGGTGGCAGTGTTGAGGTGGGGGAACCGTGAGAGGTAGGAAGTGATATGGTCACAGGGGTTCCACCCTTGTGCATGGATTAATGCTGGGTCTCAGGTGTTGATCAGGTCTCACTGCAGTGAATTTGTTCCTGCAAGACCAAGTTATAAAAGAGGGAAAGGGCTCCTCCCTGCTCTTTTACTTCCTCTTGCCATGTGCAACCCCTCCCATGCGCACTCCTGCTGTGACATCATTCACTATGTTATACGGCAGACAGAGGCCCTGACTACAGACTGCAAGCCTCTAAAAGTGTGAGCTAAATAAATCCTTCTCCTTCTTTATACATTTTACAGCCTCAGGTATTTTGTTATGGCAACACAAACCACGCTAAGATAGGTCTTTTATTGCCAAAAGAATTTAAGGTTTTTGTTCCCTGCAAAGCATGACAATTCTGGCTAAGCTTTTCTCAATAAAGCTATCAAAGCAGTCAGAGGAAATCTCATTCTCTTGGTGCAGTCATAAACTTGATACTCAGTAATACATGGTTGGAGGTGGGCCTTTCTCAAACTATATATGCCTCATCCATGTAGAATCCCTGCTCTGTAGGACAGAGCTACCAGTGGAAATGCGCTGCATACATGGTGATGGAGTGGTTAAAAAATGCTGGAAACTTAAAATCTGTAGTGTGTGTGTGTGTGTGTGTGTCCATGAGAAAAATTACTCCGGGCCTTCAGATTTCCTAAAGAATGAACAGTGTTAAGAGATCCAACTTTTGATTTGGATTTGAGATTTTAAATTTAATATGACATATTAATGAAAACAATGTGTGGTATTTACTCAAATCATAGTTTTCTTTTCAGAGTAGTGCAAGATTTCAGTCATGGATAAATCAAGAGGGTGCCCAGGACTCTGAAAGAAAAGAGGACTGAAAATCAAAATAGAGAGAAACAAAAAGATGCTACAAAAACAAACAAACAAGAGATGTGTTTGAGGTTATAAGACAGATGACACCATGTAGGGAAAAGGATGAAAAGCCCTCAGTGTCCTAGGCTCTTTGACAGTGTGACAGTTACATACACTCTGCTCACCCTCACGGCACTGGGGACACTTCCTTGTGTGTGGAAGGGCGGCAGGGGGGAGGTGGGCCATATTCCCGAACAAAATGTTAAAAAATGGGGCCAAAATGTGAGGTTCTTGAAATCTAGGTTCATGAATTCTGACGATTCTATAGAAATTTGGGGTGCTTGCTGTGTGCCAGACCAACTGGTTTACAAACACCGTCAAATGAACGGATGGATGAACGGGCTTACACGGGGCTCGCTGACGTCTCCATGTTGCCAGGGAGGAAGCTGAGCTTTGGGCGGCAGGGTCAGTCCCCCGGTGCGATGAACGTTGGGAGCAGAACTCTAACCCAGACCCTTCGGACTCCGGTGTGTGTCATGAAGGGGAGATTCAGAGCAGAGTGCTGGGAAGACTCACGTATCGTAAAGCCCCTCTGGTGAAGGCAGCTTGTGTTTTCCTCCTTGGAGCCCCTAACTCCCCCCCCCCCCGAGTGCCATCTCCTCATTCATTTTCTCATGTTACTCATCCCTTGGAGCCCCAAAACTCTGCTCGAAGTTTGTGGGATTTTCATACTGAAGAGCTTCTAATGACATAAGGAACTGGGAACACGGATCCAGTGTGCTGATCTTTTTAAAAAGCCCAGACAGAAGAGAATATTGGCCCCAGTGGTCAAAACCCAGACAATTCCAGTTTTGATGGGACAGCTCCCAAGAAGTTCAGATGCTTCCCTGAACTCATCCAAACCTTGGGCGGTCTCTTGCTTTTCCGGAGGGAAATGCTTGGCGCATGAGGCGCCGAGTCTGAAACACATGGTGAATGCCCTCCACGGGGACTCTCGGGTCTTGTGCTAGGCTAAATCCCCAAGGCACATGGAGTCGCCACAGTATTTCTCCTCTGCAGGCAGCCTTTGTCTTGGAGAAAATGAAATCCCAATCACCAAAAAAACATGGAAGTTAGAGTGGGAGTGGGTGGGGCCCTCAGACTTCTGTTTATGGTTTTTATTTTTTAGGCACCAACCATGCACCACTGGCCACCTGAGATGTTTTATCTGTGTCATTTCATTTCCTCATTACAACAAACTGGCCAGGCAGGTGTTATCTCCACTTAACAACTGTGCACGCTGAGACCCACATTGACTACGCAGCGGTCTCTAAGTCATATGACTTCCTGGTGGAAGTTTGGCTTTGAACCAACTCTGTCTCCATCTAAAACCTGTGACTCCTTAGTGTGTCTGATCAGTCCAGAGAACCAAGAAAGAGTGGCTTTGTGCCCAGCTTTGCTTCCATTTGACAGCATCCTCTCCTGGTCCTTTCCAGAAGTAGCTTTGGCAGCAGCGGGGCCACCAGGCACCTCTGGTTCTCACGGAGCCAGCATGGGTGACATGACCAGGCCTCTGGGCACAGGCTTGGGCCAAGGGACGGGAGTTCACAAGCACTACTAGCCACAACCTCTGAGAAGTCCAAGAGCAAGTGTTTGACAAGACTGTCTAGGATTGAAAATCGTTGGTGACAATAAAAATCAGAAATCAGTCAGGAAAAATAAAAGCAACGCAGAAGCTGATACCATAGATTCTAGAACCTCACAGCGTTGTTAGAAGTCCCCATTACTTGTGCCTGATTGAAACGGCAGTCCCATTACTGTAGTCATTTAGAGTCAAGTATTTATTTTGGCTTCTGCTTTCTCAATGACTTGTTCTAATCGAAATGCTTTGATGAGATGCACAAAAGGAAAAAAAATATGATTGAAAAGCCAGAGAATAATATCTTGGTTTAAAACAACTGTGAACACAAACTTTAATCTCTGGCTATGATTAAAGGCTATCTTTGACTAACTAGGGCAAAGAATTTTAAGATGTTATTTGGAAAAGCGCATCTGGTTTTAGAGTGAGTGGGACCTTAGCCTTACAGGACAGACTTCCACACAGTGCCTCTATTTCTGCCTGTAATCAACGTGCATTTGACATCCAGAGCTCCGTTTTTTTGTATTCTTCTCTAACAATCTGTAGCTTAGCAGCATAGATGAACTGTACACTGAGTTCAAACACTATTTATGGAATTTGAACTTTCACTTTTTCTGTAGCAAGCCAATATAGTTCCCTCCTGTTTTATGTGAACCGTCTACATGGATCTGCATACATTTGGTCAATAGCTACTATCTTTTTGAAGTCAATAGCATGGTAAACAATGAATGTTAATATTTATTAAAATATCGCCATTTGTCAAGTATTCTACAGCAGAACCGGGTTTGAATCCTAACTATGTACTTGGCAACTTGTGAGGCCATGGACACATTTTATTTCTCAAATCATCAGGTTTCTCATCTATAAATTAGTGATAGTAGTGTATTCATTTGTGCAATTATTTAATGAGATAATATATGTTTTATTAGTTTGCTAGTAATAACTAAGTGCAAAAGATTTGGTTAAAAAGCAAAATTTTATTTTCTCATGATCCTAGAGTCTAGAAGTCCAAGACTGAGATAATGGCCATGTTGTTTGCTTTCTTTTCTTTTCTTTCTTTTTTCTTTGTACTGGAAATTGAACTCAGGACATTGCACTTGCCAGTCAGGCTCTGTGCCACTGACCTGTCTCCCCGGCCAGGTTGCTTTCTTCTGAGGCCTCTCTCCTCGGCTTGTAGATGCTGGGTTTCTCCCTGTGTCTTCCCATGGCCCTTCCCTATGCATATCTTCTTATAAGGACCCGGGCATACTGGATAAGGACCCACCCATATGACTACATCATTGCTGCTGACTTCAAGAGGACAATGGATCAGGTGAGCACTGCAGCAAGATGGTTAAAAACATGCAGGTCTGTTATGCACTTCACGCAAAACAGGAGGGAAACATACTGGTCACTCAGTCACCATTTTGTAAGTCTCATCTCTAAATACAATCACATACTGAGGTATTGGGGGTTGGCATTTCAATGTATGTGTGGAACAGGGGGCACAATTCAGCCCATAACTCATGTGAAAGGCCTACGACATAGTAGACTTTAATAAACACTGGTCACCTTTCCTTTCCCATTTCCAATGTCTGCTGCCCAGAAGATACTGAGCATGTATGCAGGCTTTTTGAAAGAGATTTTTCTGGTTCTTTGACTAAAATACTAGATTGCATAATACTCCCATCCAAATGGGATGCGCCTTATCCATCACATGAAGGTTATCACTTTAAAAATGGAGGCAAACTGATCTTCACCTTACAGCCCCCAAAGCATATGTCCAAGTGCAAAGAGGAGGGTATTTGCCACTAGATCTCATTGATTTTTCTTTTGGCTAAAGGCAAGCAAAGCACATGAAGTCAGTCATTGGCCACAAAGAGAACGACACAATGAAGCAGGAGAGGAGCAGTGGACACGCGGGGAAGGCACACGAGAAGGCCTCTCACGCACGTGCGCCCACTCGCGCCATTGGAACAGCTTGGCAAGTGGGTTGCTTTGTATGGTCCTTAAAAACAGGATGACTTTAAAGATTACTTATTAATGTATCTATTGGGAGCCCTGGGCATTGGACCCTGCTCTCCACTCATGCCAGACAAGAGCTCTACTGCCAAACCAAAGCCTTATCCCTAAAGTGTTTTTGTGTTTTCTTCTTCTTCTTCTTCTTCTTCTTCTTCTTCTTCTTCTTCTTCTTCTTCTTCTTCTTCTTCTTCTTCCTCTTCCTCTTCCTCTTCTTCTTCTTCTTCTAACAAAAACACATTGGGAATTCCTAATGTAAGAAAGATAAAATTCGCATTGATTTCATGAGAGAATTCACCATCCCAGATGATTGATGTCACTCTAAATGTAGTTTTGCTGTCATTTAAGGACAAATAAATGACACCTGGTAGATTAGAAAACATGAATCCCGTTTAGAATTGGAACAGGTTTTGAAGCCTGGATATTCCCCCCCCCACCCCGGTAGGCACCAGCTGACCCCCGCGGGTCGCCTGCTCCCTAGAGGACGCTGCACTCGTGAGATCAGCATGCTAATGGCCCTGATGGACTCTAGATTAAACAGTCGGTGCCCCTTTGTGGAATGACACTCCTCAAAACACACTGCTAAAAAATTGAGGGACCACTATTTAGCCCTTTTAAATGTACTTTCAAGTGCTGGGGGGTTCCAAGCAAGACAATTAGCTATGTGAACATATGCATAAAACAATTGTTGGAAAAACACAAAGACCAAATGTTGACATTCCAAAGTTTTCACTCACTGGCACTTACTTCTACATATGCTTGCCAGGAAAGACAGACGTGGCCCCTGCCACTGGTAGTGATCAAAACACACACATTTTTAGATGTTTCTGATCATAGAACCCTGTAAGCCATCATGAGGCCTGCTGCTTTGCTGATCTCAGCCTGGAGAGACAAGCTGACTTTTCCTCATCAGCTCAAAGCAACCAGCTATCCAGAAGGGTCAAGTGGGCATTGCTTTTGGTAACTCCTCCAGGCTTGGACAACAGCTCAGGGGAGAGAGCTGCATGTGGGGAAGCAGACAGCGAGTTATTCTCTGGCAGTTCACCCTTGGTATGCTCAGGCCTGCGGGCTGCCTGTCAACTCCAGGGAGCAGCAGGGCTGGTGGGTCACACACAGTATTTTTTCCTGTCTGAAAGATGACCTGGTTAGCAAAGGACAAATACTAGAGCTCCCAAAAAATAATGAAGTCTTTGGGCCCCTTTCCACAAACACAGATCTGTGTGAGCTTTTTCTGGAGCAAATTCTGTAGGTTACGTTCCAAAGGCCAAGAGGCAAAAAGCACACTGGTCAGCCATCCGCGTTCTCTCCGTAAATAGCACCACGTGTTTCTGAAGCAATGAGACAGTGTTAGGCAATCCTGTTTATGGTACTAGCTGGCTGGCAGCTTTAATAGTCATGGACATAACAGAGACAACAATGACAGGGATGGATGGATAGAGGGGAAAGTCAGTCAAACTATACTGTTGGACTTAGTGACGCTAAGTCTCAGTTTTCTCATCTGTAAGTTTCAGCCAATAACCGTGCCACAAGGTCATCCATTTAGCCAGAGCCGCTTATCGAGAGCCTACCATATGCTGAGTACTACAGTAAAGTCTGTGCTGGGGTGGGCATGGAGAAGCAGTGAAAACATGGTGCTGGTGGAGGCACCGTAGGGTAGCTGCCTTGAAACTTCAACATAAATGTTTGTTGACTAAGAGAGTGGTTGGAGAAAGAGGAAACATTAGGCCTGTATTATTTTAAAGATGGATATTTATTCAGATTCCTCAACTGGTTGTTGAAAATATTAAAAACTGCTTTCTTTCACAGAAATAAGCACCAGAGTCAGACAACCAAAACCCTGGGAATAGAGAATTAACACAGGAATAGCAAGTTCAATTGTGGTCTAGGGGCACCTTGCCAATCTTTGACATATGAGATGTATCGGTCAGCTTTTCATGGCTGGAACAAAATACTTGACAGCCGCAGCTTAAAAGAAGAGAGAGGTTTAAATAGGATCATGGTTCCAGAGGCTTCAGTCCATGGTCAGTTGGTCCCAAGGCAGAAATATCATGGCGGAAGGGCTTGGCAGAAGAAAGCAGTTCAACTTATGGTATCTGGGAAGCAGAGAACAAGGGACAGACCCAAACAGAAGGGGTCAGGGACCAGATATAGTCCCTGAACTCTACATATAGTCATGATATAGTCCAGATATAGTCATGAACTCCAGTTCATGACAAAACAGACAATAACTAGTAACGATACTCTTGGTCCCCACACCCGGGAGTTAAGGCCTGACTAGAATTACCTGATAGGATTTTATATCAGACCTGGAAACTTGTACATTTGAGCAGAACATAGACTCACCCTATGAGAAGAAATGGACTTTTGAGTCTCACTTTGAGACAATCTGAACTTGGTAAAAGGAACTGAGTGCTTAATAATCTCTTACTTTTTGTCTCAAGAGGGGAGTTTTGTGGCAGAGAGTGACCAGGGGCACTGACCACCTATATGGTGGGCCCAAGTTTGGAAATAGGTATTTGTTTTTCTTCCTGTTAATAGAAAAATAGAAGTCCTTGTAAGCTACCACTTCCCCTCCGGCTGCATCTCTCTCATGTTATGTGGTTCCTTATGGCACGGTAGTGCTCCTCTAAAGGGTTAAAGGTGACCTTGGATTGTCAGAACTTCAAAACAACCATCTGTGAGGACCACGGCTGACAGATCAAAACCGGCATCACTGTTCGGCTGCCCGGTAAGCACTTTAGGGAACCGGACACACCCGCAGTACAATAAGGAATTGGCCCACGGTCAGGGAAAATCGGAGATACGTGTCTTTTTTCAATGACATATGTGGTAGAAATCAAAGAAGACGCGTGTGTGAGTGGAGAGCGGGGGAGAAGGTGGGGTAGGGGAGATGCAGCCAGAAGCAAGGTGAGAACAAAATAGAACACCGCATGAGACCGGGGTGAAGAGGGGCGCCTTGTAGCGCTGGGGCTTCTTCCATGCCAAAGCCGGATGTCGAGGATGAGTCAAATTTTAGCCCAGGAGAAATAAATCGACTGTGGGGCAAAAGGTTTAATGAGAAAAAAATACTGTTCCAAGTATGCGACGTGGTCCGCATCCAAAATGTCTAGGCCGAGCAAGACGAGGAGCTAATGTGGGAGAAGCAGGCTGCAGCCCCGACGCCAGTGTCAGGCATCCCAGCCCCGTGCCCTGTGCCCTGTGCCCGCAGAGGGCACGGGAGAGAAGCCCACGCTCCGCAGTTGTTTAAGTGTTGAGAGCGGAGAGTGGAGAGTTCTTACTCCTGTACCTCTCGGTGAGGGGAAATGTGACCTTCTCTGTGGTGACACTAATAAAACATCTCAGAACAGAAGGGGGCTCGTAATAATGTGAAGACTCATATGAACCGCGATCTGTAGAAGGCGAGAGGGCTTGGGACAGTAAAATCTTATTTTCTCCCATGCCTCTGAGTAACTTAAGGGAGAAAATGGCTCAGAAAATTATTGATTAGATGCCAATTCACATAGCTCTCTTTGTCTGCTTTTTATTATCGGTATTTCTTTAAAAAAGCTAATAGATCCTGTTTTTGACAAGCATGAAGCCAGGAGATGGGCCCTTGTCCAGTGTTTTCATTTTTCAGCCCTCAAGAGGCAATGATTAGGTCTTAACATTGAACGCACAAACCACGCTCACTGTCGAACTCTCGGAGAGGGCTCTCCACGTCAGGACGCAAACAGCGAAGGTTCATTGGAAGGATTGTCAAAGCAAGGGCGAGCACTTTGGGGTGCTTTGGGGCCGCTGATTAGGCGTTGACTTTCTATGAACATGCTAAATGCACCCTCCCTGGGGGAAAGGGAAACCTGAGATTTCAGAGATTTAATTTCTATCCTAAGAATAGCCGAGCATGGGCGCTGCAGAGCCGGGGAAGTCAGCCATGGGGGAGTATCAGCAAGGTGTGCAGAGTCCCCCGAATTTGTGTTGGGGGCAGAAAGTCCTTCTTCCACACCTCACAAATCTAATAAGATGAGCCCGGGTGAGCTCCACAGGTTACATGGCTGACACGGAGCGCAGGAGTCAAGCGTGATGGAGACGGACTTCCGGTCATAAGTTCAAGGGGACCCTCCTCAGAAGTGTCACCTAGCCAAGCAGGCTCTGGACACATTTTACTCATAACAACAGGGTCACACTTGTGCTGTCACACCTGCTTATCCCTACTCACGAACTGCATCCATGCATGCCACACCATCAAATTCCCCAGTGTCCTAAGGGGAGCTCTCTCCTTGATAGCGGGCTCTTCCGTGGCCTCTGGGTGCGCTCTTAGAGACCCACTTCCCGCACCAGCTGGATGAATCCAAAGGGAAGAGACCCTCTCTCCAGGGAAAAAGGTAGAAATTCACGAATGGCCTGCGGTCCAGCCTCTGGGTTGTCTCCTAAAATCTTCCTGATCCTTCTGTGGCAGCGTCTCCCGGTGGCGGGAGGCTTGGCTGAACGAACGCACCTTGCCAGTCTGTGATTGTTTAAATTAAAATCCTTTTATGCGGGGATGGTGGTGCTCATCTGTAAACCCAGAACTTTGAGAGGAGAATTGGAAGTTCCAGCCCAGCCTGAGAAACTTAGTGACTCAGTGAGACTCTACCTCAAAGTAAACAATAGCAAAAGGGGCTAGAAATGGGGCTCAGAGCAAAGGTCCTGGGTCCGCTACCACTAAAACCATGCCAAGCAAACAAACACCTATCAAACCATGGCCGCCATATAACTAGTGAGTATAAACAGTGACACACAAGAGACCAAATAATAAACAGGAAACACGCCAATCCATCTCATACTTCAAAGATAGTCACCATTTCATACCAATGTCACTTTGCATTTGAGAGTAAGTCCATTCTATATACCTTGGGAGCTGTGAGCACTAGATAATGACACCTCACCTCAGTGAAGGCTACAGGTAGGGGACTATAAACCAATCTTTTCCATTTTGTTAGCAGTGAAGGGCTGTGTTAGCTTCCTGCTATGGTAACAAATACCCGAGATAATAACATGCAGGGAAAAGGCTGGTCTTGGCTTATGGCTTCAGAAGCTCCAGTCCGTGGTGGGTTGGCTCTATTACTTTGAAACTGTGGAGGGGCAGCACATCATGGTAGAAGCATATGGCCAATCATAACCACTCAACCCATGGCCAGAATGGGAAACATAAACGAAGAAGGGTCTGGGGCCCTCTGTCTCTTGCAAGGGCATGACCTCAATGCCTGAAAAACCTCCCCCTGGGTGCCACCTCTTAATGTTTCTACAGTGCCCAGGTGGGGACTAAGTCTTTAATACATGGGCCTTCGAGGAACATTTCAGATCCAAACTATATCATAGATGGCATGAACATCTATTCTCCCGAAAGTATCTCACAACATATTCATTTTGAAGTGAAGTTACAAATGTCTGTGCCTTACCAAATGTGTTGCTGCGACCATAACCCAGTCAAAACGTAAAACCCAAAGTTATGGTCCTTCTGTGTTGCCTACCGTGTCTTTCACGTGATTCTTAAGATGAAAGTGCCTAGCCAGGTCCTCACTCTTTGTCACATGGGGAAATGCATAGTTTTTGAAGGCTGGTTTATAGTTTAGAAAGGTAGCGAACGTATTTAGATGGAGTTTTAATAGCATCATCATGCCAAATAATACTGTATATTTGAAACGCAATGTTATTTTCCCCATGTGCTTGTTACAGGTGTCTGCTAGCTGCTCAGTCTCTCGGCTCAATCATCTTCATTCCCTGGACACAGGGAACACACCCAAGTGGAGTCAAGTGGCTCCCAGGGACCTCCAGATTCAGGCTGAGCTTGGACTAGCACAGCATTCCAAGGTGGCTCCCCTCAGAGGGTTGGGCCCCTCAGTTCCCCCCGATGGTGCCTCCAAAGCTCTGGAGTCACACAGCAACGGTGCCCAAAATAGGATGGTTTCTCCCAGGAACTACTATACCCATTCGTAAGACCAGTTAAGTAGACCCAGTGTTGTTCTACTGTTTTTTTTTCTTTAAACATCTTGATTGGATGATGTGGGGACCCATCAGAGAGTGGGAGTTTATTCTGGTCTAATGGGAAATGTTTCAAAAGAATCCATGAGAATTTCCAAGAATTCACCAGTCCCTTCCAATTTCTATCCGGTCACAATTACTCTCAGAAGTGGTTTACTGAGAGTTTCTCATTGGGACGCAGAAGTAGGTTAGTTATAGTGAGAGAAACAGTCAAGACTCTGATATCCTTTTTTGCAATTTTCTTGCACAGTTTATGTCCCCCAGAGTAGACAGACAAGGTTGTTCACTAACTAGATTCAGAAACCTCTCTGCCCAAAATGTCTGGAAAACCCCGGGTTGTGTTAGTTCTAATATCCATGCATTAGCCATAAGGGGTGTCTAACAGTGCAATACAATAAAATCCCTTCATGTTTTCTGTTTTAGGGAAATCCTGCACGGTTATACTAGGGTCATAAAAATTACTAATGTGTTTTCTCATGGCTCCAGGCCATCACACGGGCCCTGTGCAGTGGTATTGTATGCAGCCTGTAATCACAAACAAATGTATTCAGCAAGCAGATGAGCTGATACATGAGAAAGTGTGAGAGGTTAGAGACGGAGCCTTGGTGTCAGCTCTGGAGCAGGTCCCTCCACAGTGGAAGACCCTGAGGCCATGCAGATGAAAATGACAGTGCCTGGGTGGGGGGTGTGGAGCGCGGAAGGGAGGCCAAGAGGGATGAGGTCACCACTGTGAGCATCCAGCTTCCTCCAAGTGGGAAATTAGAAAAGGCCTCAGCTATGGACTAAGGAAGGGGTGGAATGTGCGGGTCAGGTGGGGTGAAGTACGGGGATTCCCATGAGGAGGAGGCCAGTGACATCAGTGGGTGTCCCGAAGGGTGGAGTGGCTGAACAGGAAGCTCGGATCCCTGGAACCCAAAGGGCGTTAGTGAGTGAAATGGCTTGTCTGGTTTTGCACACACTTCAGTGCCACATCTAACGTGAGTGGGGTGTGAGGTTGCAGGCAGTCAGCGTTTGCACCCGGGTTTGCTGCCCATTGCGGGTCTGACCTGGAAGGACAGTCAGGCTGCCTGTCTAGATCACTGCAAGAGTCTCCTTGCCCATGCTCTGTCTAGCGACTTCTTCAGAAAGAGCAAATCTGTTGGGTTCATTCCCCTCCTCAAATGGCTTCTCATTTCCCTGGGGATATTTCTTTTTCTTGCTTGCCAAGTTCTTTATCTGGTTCTTTTTTGCAACCTGACTTGTAGCCTTTAGCCTCCACATACTGAGGTTCTCCCCAGGCCATACTGAATTCTAGTGACTTTCTCTTGTCCTCGGTTTTTCACAGAGGGTGGGGTCCGCTTACTACCCTCTGCTCCCCACCCCCTACCATCTGACTAGTTGTTTCTCATCCTTCAGGTTCCAACTTAGATATCACCCCCACCCACCACTGAATCAAGACTTCCCTGTGCCTCCAAGGCTGGATTTGTGTCCCAATTGTCTGCAGTCTCCCTAACCAGGGACACGGGCTTCCGCATGCTGGGTTTGCCCATGATCTGCCGGTCTCGTGTGTTAATAGCAAACCGGGGAAGGAGAAGGGTCAGGAGCTATATTCAGTATATCTTCTGGTGCCATGTACCACCCACTTTTCCTCTTCCTTTTTCTTCCTTTTCTTGCCCAATCAGAGTACCAGATGCCAAAAGAGAAAGTTTTAAAGCCAATATGGCAAAGTGTTTTTATGTTCTTGGGAACTTAGAATACGGAAAGCTTCTAATAACAGAGTTTGTGGGAAGAAGAAACTGCTAAGTACTGTTTCTTCTCATAGTGAATTTTGGTTGAGTCATTAAGAGAAATCATAACATGATAAATCACTATACCTCAAGAATAAAATAAAACAAGAGATGTAGCAAAATCACACTAAAGGGAAGAAAGGATTAAGAGGTTTAGCATGCAATAGTAACACACAGTAGATAAGAGGGGAAATGTTATTATCAGAATGTAGCAAGTAACAGATTATTCTAGAGTAGTTAGCCAACTACTGGACTCCAAAGTAGAAGGGGATGCTGCCCTATCATTTGGATCTGAAGTGTCCCAGCTTGCTGCTGTTGGGAGGAAGGTCGTGGAAATTTGGGAGAGGAAGCCTACTGGGAAGGCTTCAGGTGACTGAGGGTATGCACTTGAAGGAGACATTGGGGCTCCAACGACTCCCCTTTCCTCTCCTGGCTCCAGGGGAAGCAGTTTTGCTCTGCTATCCTGTCCTGCTGTGATGCGCAGCTCCCTCTAGAGGCCTAAAAGCAAAACTCCACCTACCCGTGGATTGGAACCCCCAAAACCATGAGCCAAAATAAAAAAGCTGGCTTTACAAATTGGTGGTCTAGATGTTTGTTATAACTCCAGAAAACTGATTAACAGAGAGTACTCATTAGTCAGTTTTCAGCTTAACTAGATCCCGGATCCCTAGATGTATTCTGATAAAATAATAGACACTTCCACTGCCATAAGATTTAAATTTGAAGGTTCCAGCTCTGAGCTGTTACCATCTCCTGACCCCATTTACTTCTACATTGGACGTTGGAGTCAGTTTTTTCTAGTTTGTTTTCTTTACATTGCTCATATTTACTAAATAATTTCCTCATGTCCACTTTAAAAAATATCATAAGTATATGACAGAAGGATTCCCTGCAAGAGTACACTGTATTCTAGGTTAAAATGCAACAAGTTATCCCATAAAAATATCTTCTTTCAGTTTTCACTTTTTTATCAGTATAAGTTTGGGATACATAATAATTGCATTCACTTTGAGGACTTGTGCAGACCATTATCATCTTTACTTCTGCTGCGCCTCCCCACCCTGCAGGCTCCCCCCACAAAAAGACTAAATGTGTGTTTTAGGCAGATAATATCTCTGCTGAGAAGGCAGGCTAGAAAAATTCCCATGTAACTCAGGATACATTCTAAGAGTGCCGAAGGCTGCAAACAATAATAAAAAGAAGACAGCAGAGATTTTACACAAGTTGTAGACACAGGAATTATGAAAATTTTACTTCACTATTCTTTCTCGGGCGTTCCTTTGTCTGTCTTGGTGGTACTGATGCTTGAAGCTAGGGTCTTCAATGAGCTATGTCTCCAGCCCTTACATTATTTTTTGTTCTGAGACAGGGTCCATTAAGTCATAAAGATGCCCACGCTGGGCTCAAACTTGCAATCCAGCTGCCTCCATCTCCCAGAGTGTTCTTCCTCTCTTCATGAAGATTCAAATTTCTGACCTTGGAAAAACTTCTTTCAACATTTCTAAAAACTCGTCTGTTGGGGGTAAATCTCTTCAGTATTTATTTACCTCAAAAGGTTTTTATTTCTCCTTCCTTTGAAAAATTTTAATTTTACTTTTTAGAACAATTTTAAATTTACAAGAAAATTGAGCAAAAAGTACAATTCTCTTTACTATCCCTCCCCCGCAGTTTCTCCTGTGTCTTTCATTGTGCAATACGTTCGTTGTAATCGCTACACCAGTACTGATATGCTACTATTAACCAAAGTCCCCAGTTTACAGTAGGGTTCACTCTTTGTGTTGCTCAGATTAGGAGATTTTGACAAATGCATAATGGCAGATATCTGCAATTATAGCACCACACACAGTAGTTTCACTTCACTAAAGATCTGTGCTTCATTTGTTAATCTCTCCCCTTTCTCCTCTCCCTCCTTCTCAAACGTCTTACAACCACGGGTAGTTTTACTGGCTCTGTAGTTTTTCTTTTCCCAGTGTGTCGGAGACTCAGAGCTACACAGTGTGTAGCCTGTCCAGATTGGCTTCTTTACTGAATAACATTTGTTTAAGGGTCCTCCTCATCTTTCCACGGCTTGGTAACTCGTTTCTTTGTGGTGATGGATAACATTCCATTGTATGTTGCACCACAGTTTGTTTATCCAGTCACCCACTGAAAGGCAGATTGGCTGCTTACAATTGTTGGCAATTATGAGTAAATGTAAACATTTATGTGCAGGCTTTTGTGTGAACACAAATTTTTGACTCACTTGGATGACACAGATGCGTGATCACTGGACTGTGTGGTAGACTCCATTAGTTTTGTAAGAAATTACCAAATTGTCATCTGCATATCTTCCTTGGTGAGTGTCTGTTTAAGTATTTTTCCTACTTTTAACTGGGCTGTTTGTTTTCTTATCGTTGAGTTTGAAGAGTTATTTGTATATTTTGGGTACAAGTCCTTTACCAGGTAACTGTATTGCAAATATTTTTCTCTTAATCTAGGGCTTGTATTTTCATTCACTTAATTTCCTTCACTTTTGAAGGATTAGTTTCACAGGATACGGAACTTAAACCTGGTGGATTTTTTCCTTTCAGCACTTGAAATATTTGCATCACTCTCATTGCTTGGGTGGTTTCTGGCTAGAAGTCTAATAAAAATTTTAATGTTCATTCCACTACAGAGAAGGTGCTTTATTTTTCTGGCTTATTTCAGTATTTTTTGAGTCTTTGGCTTTTTACAATTTGAATATGAGATGCAAGGTGTATGCTGTTTGTATTGGTCCCATTTGGTAATCTTTAGGCTGCTGGATCTGCAGTTTGGTGTCTATCGTTGGCCATTATTACTTTAAATATCTCCCCTCCTCTCTTAGCCCTTTCCTTTCCCTTTCCTTCTGGCATTTCACTTATGCATGTTTCAACTTGTGAAATTGTCACACAGTTCTTGGATGTTCTGTTCTTTTATTATTATTGCTAACATTATTTTGCTTTCACTATTTCAGTTCTAGAAGTCCCTATAAGATCATATCTTTAAGTGCACTGATTTCCTTCCTCAAGTTATGTCCAGTGTACTAATGACCCAATCAACGTATTCTTTATTTCTACTATAGTGTTTTGACATCTAGTATTTATGTATTTTTCTTTCCTAGGGTTTTTAATCTCTCTATTAGAGTAATATCTGTTCCTTCACGCCGCCTACCTTTTTTGTTGTTGTTGTTGGAGCTCTTAATATATTGGTCACAGTTCTTTTACATTCTGATAATTTCAGTCTGTGCCTTATCAGTCTGGTTCTGAATCTTTTGTTTCTTGGATTGCATTTTCTCTTGCCTGTAACTTTTTTGAAAGACTCACAGGATGAGTCAGGTAAAGGTGTTAAGTTTTACATTAATCTGGTAGCAGCTGTGTTGTGTTTAATGTTTCCTATAGCTGTCAGTGTCAGACCCTACAGCTTAATTTTGTCCCCACTTTAGATATTTTAAGTTTTGTCTCTTGCTATCACCTTAGTTTGACTTCTCATATTAAAAGTTTGAGAAGATGAGGAAGAACCAGGAAAAGAAAATAAAAGGAGCAACCAGGGAGGCAGGAGAAAAATGAAGACAGTAGGATGCCCCTGAGGTCAAGTAAAGAAAGTGCTTGAAAGAGAAGGGATTGATCAACCATGTCAACTGCTCAGATAATTCAACGAAGATGGGGCTAAGGACTGACCTATGGATTTAGCAACAGAGGACACAATGACCCTGACAATTCTAGCACCCTTCATCATGCAATGTAACACTTTAAGCAAGAAAAGAAAAATAAGTTGCATATAATTCCAGGTCAAAGAATAAGGAAATGGGGTCATTGCCAAAAGGGTGACAGCTGTTCAGCAAATTGTCTGAACCACTGTGGTACAACGCTGGACCTGTCACGTCTGCTGACTGGGCTTATGCATGATGTTTCGGGTGTGTGAGAGTTCTGGCCCACCCCTTCACCACGTAGCCTTGAAGCAGTGCCCAAAATGACTTAGATTTTCCTACTATGAAAATAAATGTAATGATCAGCGCTCAACTTAGAAAAAAGTGGTCTGGGAAATGCTGATCTGAGAGAACAATGCTGGCCCTGGATTTTCTGAAAAGGGAAGCTGCATTCCACGGCTATCTTCAAGTGTGTGCAAATGGAATATTTTAAAATAGAGAAAAAGAAAAGCCGTCCATCCAAATGCCAAGAGGCAGCTCTCGCATTCTTACGGCGGCTCGTTAGATTAGTAAGGGTTTGTGAAAATGGACCCTCCACATTAGCACAACTGTTCGCCGCCATGTGGAGTTCACAGTGAGTAAGTGGCGTGAGTCAATGAAAAGGATTCAGTAGTTGTCTTTCAATAGTTTTCCCTGACTAATCTAACCACACAGTAATTGTCTCTTGTTCGAATCTTGTTCTTGTTCTCGGAGTGTATCAGCCCAAGTTCCCCGAGGATTATATCATGAGATTTATCTCTTTATATTTCTTATCACACTTGATTCAGTCATAGGTATTATTTACTATCTGCTTATTGAATAATGTTTTGAAATGGAATGACTAATTCAAATTAAGTGGCTAAAACAAGCTTAATTTAAATCAAAACAAAGAGGTCTAAGAAACAACCCAGATCAGCCTTCCAAAGGTCAGGCATACGATGGTTTACAGGATGAAATAAATTGCAGCCAACATTCCTCTGATAGTTGGGCACCCAGTGCCTTTATCAGAGTTTCCACTACTAATCGTAAACCTTTATTTGCTGTTGCCAATCACTGGCTTCGGGTGTCTCCAGAGACACGATCTTATCCTTCTGAGAGCTTTCCGTAGCTTTTGTTTGGAGAGACATTTGCTCGTGTGAGAAGCAAATCTGGGTCCCTTTGGGGTGAGCTAACGAGACAGTGTACCGCTGTCTTCCCCGAGCAATCTGATCCCATGTGCCCCCCGCAGGCGAGCTTCCTTTTTCTCACCAAAACAGGGAAGTTTACATCACTGCTTATATAAGAAACAAAAGGCACACAGAAGTTTGAGAGGCCGAAGGATGGTCAATTCTAGTCTGACATTAGTCAGTATTCAACATTGGAGTTTATTCTATCTGTGGAGTTCAGTAATGGCATTGATACTAAGATTTGGAAAAGCAAACACTAACCCAAGAAATAATTTGTGATCTTCTCTCTGCATTAGGAAAGCAAACACTGTGAGCTTTAAAACAACAGCGATGTGTATTTGGAAAGAGCGTGTTGCTCCTTTCCGTTTTCCTGCTGCCATGCAGTTAGTAACGCAATACTTAAGGTTGTAGCAGAACTTCCAAAATAAACTTGATCTTTAGAGTTTTACAACAATGATGGTGACCCTCTGACAGTTCAAGGATCACATCCAAATGGAGAGTGAATATTTATGTACCAGTTTCCTGTACCTCTGAATCACAGAGCTGAACGTCTCACAACAGTGGCAATTCTTGACTGTTCCATGCTCGGTGACAGAACACACACGGAACAAGTCTTCCAGCGCCCACCTGCCCACCCAGCTATAGTGCATTGTGTTTGTTCCAGGTTGCCTGAGCCTAGATTCTAACATTGGAAATGAAGAGGACGGGGTTCCAATTCTTAAGGTGGGACATGAATACCGCCCTGGCTAGATCTGCTTAGTATTGCCAAGACACCCCCAGTGTCTTTTGCTCCGCCTCCTAGGTAGGAACCATTTCCCAGAGACATTCCTAGGTGCAGTGGTCAGCTAAACTCTCTAAGGAGAGAGGCAGTGATGGCAACTTGTGTGGGGGGACAATTCATCACTCATGGTGCACCATGCGGGAGGAGGATGGGGCAAGCCACACACACACACACACACACACGCACACACACGCACGCACGCACGCACACACCAGCTCTGCAGTGGCATCTTAGGGATGACACGGGGCACACTGCAGAGGGACTGTTGAAATCATGATTTGAACTTCCTTTTTTTTTATTTTAAAGAGAATGAAACAAAGGAGGACAGAACAAAGCAGATCAGAACAGAACAATATAAGCAACACAGCACTTTACAACAAGACAACCGGATACTAACAGTAGCTACCATAATGTCTCTTTCTTTGCAATAGTTGAGCATGGCTTCAAATACAATAATATCAAACATAACAAAATATTATAAAACCATTCAAGAGAATGAAAGAATTACAGGGTATTCTGAACTGAATAACAATGATCAATGGCTACTATAATACCTCGTTTTCCATAAAAAATTTTGTTTATACTATCACATATATTAAAATCCCAATAAGACACAACATGATAGAACCGAGGGTAATAGAAGAATAAAAGCATGGTAGGACTTCAGAGCAAGATGATATTAAATCATCAATGGCTGCCATAATGTTTTGTTTTCTTCAAAACAGCCGTTCATACCATCACACATAATAAAGTCAAACAAAACAGAATAAAACCATTCCACCTGATGAATGAAAACATTAAAAGGCTATGATTTGAACTTCTAAGCTGACATCTCTGTACTTCACTGATACATGCATCATTTATTTTTATTTTATAAACTTTTTGAAAATTACCACTGAATTGTAAAAGCATAATTTGTTCAAACCCTGACATCACCGTGTAACAGTGAGCAAATACATGATCTCTGTAAATGTCAGTCTCTTTGATTCTAAAAAGTGAACAGCAGAACGAGCCCCCTAGGGTTGTGGAAAAAAATGAAATAGAATAATTTATGCCAAGCAGAGAGTGTAATAAGTGCTCAGTAGAATATGGTTTTAGTTGTTGATAATAAAAATAACACAGGTTGATTGTAGAAAATGCCTCCAAGTGTAAGGAAGAAAATGACAATCACCCATAAATCTACCTCAATATAATCCCTGGATCATCACGATATACTTTCTATTTCTCTAGTTAAGTTCATGTAATGAACTTCTTTGTTATGAAGAGTTGCAAATGTACAAAAGATAAATACAACACATACACAAATGCTTTTCTCCTAGAGTCAAAAATTTTATAGACTTTGTCAAATTTTGCTAATTCTGTGTAAATCTGTGTGTGTGTGTGTGTACAGTTTTTCTACTAGAGTCCGGGCTGTTCCCTATCACTGCCTGCACTGTCTCCTCCTTGGTACTATTACTTTTTTTTTCTTTCATTTCTGGAGTTTGAACCTAGAACTTTGAGTTACATTTCCAGCCATTTTTTACTTTTTACTTTGAGACAGAGACTTGTCACTAAGATGCCCAGGTCAGGCTTCCTCAGTCTCTCGAGGGCTGGATTACAGGCACCACACCCAGTTCTCCTTGGTACCACTTCCAACTACAAAATACAGCCAATATGTTAGCGGGAATATATATACATTCTGAAATATTTGGGAGTAGGTTGAATTCATCATAACATTTCAAGTATAAATATTTCAATATGTATCTTCTAGAATATGAGCAGCCTTTTCTCACAATGACATGACCATTTTCACAACAAAATATCAGGGATTGTTCCCTAATGCCATTTGATAATCAGTTTATATTCAGATTTTCTAATTGTTTCCAACATGACTTTTTGCTGGTTTTCTTAAACCAGTTTGTGTACTGGTTCTTAAACCAGTTCGTTCTTAAACCAGCTGCTTATATCTCTGTTATTTCAGAACAATGATCTCACCAATTTTGAATTACTGCAAGTATACTTTCTAGTGTTGCATACATGCATTCTAGTATAGGCAAAGTCCTAACCAGTCCCTTAGCATAGATACATTAGTTATTTCTTTTTTCCCCCTTTTTTCCTATTATAAATCATGCTAAGATGAATATCTTAGTGCATTAACTTCTTTCACCTTTTCTGGTTACTTCTGAATATTTACATTTCCTAAAAGATAAGAAAATATTTAAGACCCCTTTTTTAAATAACATATTAGCAGACTACTCCCCAGAAAGGTATTTGAGCATGACAGGCTAGCTGGGGCTCTCAGCCCCTCCTTGTGTCAGAGTAAGTGATCAAAATTGTTTTTCTTAAGTATTTTCTTTCCTTCTGACCAATGCACAACAATGAAACCTAGAGCTCTGGGAAAAAAAAAATTTATGGCCCTGGTTTACGAAACTATAAAAGAAGAGTTTTCGCTTAAGGTAATTTCTAACTTTCCATCCAGTTCTGTAGCAAACATGTAATGTTAACGCTACTTCGGCAAAGTAAGGACCTGGCAAAAATCAACCAGTCAACCAACCAACCAACCAACAAACAAATAAATCTTTTCTAAAGATTTCCATTTCCTTCTAAAGTGTTTCAGGCATCTGCCATTAGAACGGCATTTATAACTATTCCATTTTTTATTTATAGGTCCCTTGACAAAACTTATCAACACCTCCATTCAATCTGCTGACATGTGTATCAGTTGCCAAGTACATAACAAACACCAGGTTCCTCCGCTGTCTTCCTCCTGAGCAGGCGCTAGGGAGCACCGAGGAGGCCCGACTCGACGCCAGCCCTGTATGTGCTTTTAAAGCAGCTTGCACCGCGGACCTGGGCTCCGGGCTCCAGAACTGAGCAGCTAATGACCTGTGATCTACAGACTCATCTTTCCTCGAACCACATGACAAAACTCCTGGACCCAAAGCCAAAGGAATTTATGGTTTTCCAAGGAAACATGATATTTGCTTTGACAGTTTCACATAGCATTAACTCGAAAGCAGACAGAGAGTTGAAGCTTCATCTTCACTCGCCTTCCTGGGATCAAGCCCTTTGAAGGAAGGAGATCACTGGGAATCCATCCTAGGCAGAGAGGTGTCAGAGGCAGAAACCAGACGTACAAATCCCCCTCTCCAGGCCTCTGGGAAAATACCTGGCCACCGCTGCCCTCATCTGCCAGTCTTGTGCTGCTCGTCCACCACCGCCATCAGCACAGCGCTGACTCCCAGCAGTCCGTGAGGCTGCGAGGGCAGCAGGGATGGCAGAGAGCCAGCGCTAATGCCTTTCTGGGGCCCTGGCAGGCCTCATTAAGCTCAGACTGCTTTCTGAAATGTTCTGCCGCCATTCCTGCCTGGCACGCAGACCCCTACCACTGCAAACTTAACTTTTCACATTCCATTCTACCTTCTAATTCTGCAAACTAGGATCTTTATTCTTCCCACAGTTCCAACATCAACACTCTCATGGAGAAAAACTTTCACGGGCCCTAGATAGTGCCGGTGCCAATGCATCTTAGCCTGTTTCTATAGTCAAAATGGAACAAAGAAAGGAAACGTTATGAAAGCCGGTGTTGTGGACTAGAACCAGACACAATAAATAACAGTCCGTGAGCACATTTAATGACTTAAAAGCTTAGCATCTCAAAGAAGCCACCGAGGTGACACGTACCGATTGTTGAGGGCAAGATGGCATTTTTTAACTGGGAGCTCAGAGTGGAGAGAGGCCCTTAAAACAGACGTAGCCCCATGTAGCAGACAGGTGGCCATGTGGCAAAACGGAAAGAAGCGTGAAGCTGTCCCCTCCCTGAGTGGAGACGGACTTTAGGAAATGCAGTACATAAATGTGAGCAGCCAGCCATGGCCAGCACGACCCTGTGCTGGACCTCCTGCGGTAGGGAACACGGGGTGTGTCAGAAGGACCCAAGGAGGTTCAGAGTGGCTGCCATGTTGGGGACAAGCAGATGGGGTGGGTGAGGTGGTAAAGGTAGCAGTTGTGAAAGAAGCAAAAAGATAAGCGAGGAGAAAGTTCGGGAATGGCCCGGAGGCCCTGTTGAAGAGCTGAAAGTCATTTACGGGTTTAAGCCAGTTTGCTGCTCCTGGATTCGTGCTTTAGAAAAAGGACTCTTGCTGAAGCATGGGGAGGGGATTGAAAGGGGCAGAGCAGGGGCAGAAAATGAGCTGCCACAGCCAAGAGAAGGGTGACAGCGGGCTGGGTGTGGGTGGTAACTATGAGCCTGAAAGACATCTATGGATCTGAGGGTTATCTAGGAGGTGGGATTGGCAGGCCTTGGTGACTAATGAGTTGGGGTGAAGGCACAGTGATGGATGGGGGACACAGGATGGCTGCCAGATTCTGGCTAAGGCATCTGAGTGGTGACATATGTCCACGAAGGAGGGATGCGTAAGTGACACTAATCACATCAGATTTAGGTGGGTTGAGTTAAAAATATCTTTGGGAAAATTTCAGCTTAGAGTTTTACAAAAATATATAGGATGCCAACAGACAGGCAGTACGGAAAGCTGTGTATGGCGGGTACCAGTGTGGTCCACTTAAAAGACACTGCTTGTTAGAACGCTCTGCTCATTCTTGGCAGTCTAGTTTAAACATATTAACAATCGTTTCCCAAGAGCCAGCACTGGAGGAAGGCAGGATATCACACTGCGTTTGAAGACCGGAAGGGAAATGGACACAGTGGGGTAATAATACTTCTGTCTTTGTTACTGACCACTTACCGCGCCCAGGCCCTGTGCTGAGTGGTTTATATTCATCACTGTATGCGGTTCATGTCTACACTGATTCTATGGAAGGCAGATAACTACCATACTCACTTCACTTAACAAAAGCCGAAACCCGGAGGAATTATGGGATTGTCTATCTGTGCTGTCCAGTATGGTAGCCACGAGTGGCTAATGCGCAACTGAGGGAATCAACTCTTAATTTAATTTATTCCATTTTATTCTAATTAACATTAATTATTTTTGAGAACTAGCACTGGACTCCACTAGTGGAAAACCGTCAAGTATGTTACGTCCCATGGACTACGGGACTCGACTTTCTCAACTTTCAGCTGTGTGACAACTAAACATGCATCAAATAGGCTGAAAAATAAGGCCGGGTGGAGAACGTGCTGGGGCGTAATTCTGAAGACACTGTGTCGGGGGATAATATAAAATAGCTCAATAAGTTTTTGTACTATTGATGTGCTGAAATAAGATTTTGTAAATACCAAGTTAAATAAAATATTAAAATTTATTTGACCTGTGTTATCATTTTTATTTTTTTAAAAACGGGCATGGGAAAATGTTCAATCCCAAACGTGGCTGGCGCAAGATTTCCTCCCCTGCTGGCCGTCACCTGGGCAGCCCTTTTCCAGGGACTCGCCCTTGTGGTGCCCTCGGGCTCCACGCTCGCCCCTGCGCCCTTGCCCTGCGCGCGGGTGGACCGACTCTCACCCGGTGCCCACGGTCAGCGGGTTTTCCTGTTTGCCTTTTTGAACTCTGTTTTCCCTGCACCTCGGAGAGCCAGGCGCTGATGTCACTGTATAAACAGAGGGAAGGGTGGGGGCGAAAGGAGCATTGGAGGGAACCAGGCTGCTGCAGAGGAGGGCCTGCGGAGGATGGGGGTGGGGAGGAGGTTTTAAAAGGTGGAGTGAGTGCCTGGGGGGCAGCGGGAGGGGACACTGCAGGCCAGATAAAGAAACAACGGGATGGGGGGGCGAGGCTATGAGAGAAGGGGCCTTTGGAAAAGTCTGGGACGCCTAGAGCTAATTCCCCTGATTAAAAATGCATTAGTTTGGAGGTGTCAGGGACACGCAGCTTTTTCAAGGCAAGCCTGGCTCCAGGAGGTCCTCCCGGCCGGCCGCCTGGCGGCTGCGTCCCGGCTGGATGTCAGGAGCGCACAGCCGCCGCCGCTTGTCCTGTCCCCGACAGGGCCCTGGCCAATGTCCTGCTGCTGAGGGTCGTGGTAATTTACATCCTCTCTGTGTACATTAACTTATCTGCAGCCACGCTGGCTGCGCCGCTTCAGCCAGCCTGTCTCCGGTGCAGCCTGGGAGACCCACCGAGGGGGAGCAGGGGGAGCCCTGGGAATCACAACAGCCGGGTCCGACCGGCCGGCCGGGCGGAGGCAGGCGCGGGGGCTGCAGGCGGACACCGAGCGGAGCGGCCGGTTCGCGCCTCGTGGCTCATGGGCAGGCTCCTCTTCGGTGACAGCCGGGACAGTTGCTGGTTATTTGTAGCCCCCCGGCTTTGGTCGCCGTAATTAAGCAGTCATCGGAGGGTCACTTCATAGCGGCTTAGGTTCGCCTGTTTTAACCGCGCTGAGTTCGGGGCAGCGGGAGCTGGGCAGGGGCGCGGGCAGCAGGGCAGTGGGCCCCAGCGCGCTCCTAACCCGGTGACGGCGGGGCGCGGCCGGGAGTGCGCCCAGGCCCCATGTCCTGTGCCAGGCCGGGCCAGACCCTCTTCTGGGACACGCGGTCTTCCCGGAGAAGAGGTCTGGAGTCAGATGCTGGATTTGCGTCTTTCCCCTCTGGCACCACACTAATCATTCTCTTTAATCACTGCAGCTTTTTAATGAGGCCAAGTAGGTATTTATGGAGCCGTCTACCCTAAACGCTAGTGCTTGATAAGTCATTTTTAACTTATCGGTGGGCTCGGCAGGGGCCAAAGCCTGAAGAAAGGGGAAGTGGGAATAAAAGAGCCTGGAGCTGGCTGGCTAGGAAAGAGTGGAGCCCGTCTGTGGGTCCTGGACTGTCCCGGCCGGGTGGGAAATTTTCAGACCATGGGGCACAGGGACGAGGAGGAGCCAGGGCCAGCCCCAATTTAGTGAGCATTACCTGGCTGTGGTCCTCGATTTTTTTTCCATTCCCTCCACCCTCTCCTTGGGCTGTTTCCTGTGTTCCTTAGATAGCACTGGAAGCTTCCATTCTAAAGCCAATTGCACAAGGTTCTTTAAAGCACTTTGGAAGGACACACGCAAAATGAAAGACCTGGAAAGAAATAAAGAAAACGAGACACGTCCCTGCCAACAGTAGGTAGGTGCCACATGCTCCAAATTTCAGCGGATGTCGGAGCTACAGATGGAGTGTGGCTGGGGAGTTAGCTCAGCAGCACAGGCACTGTCTGGCAAGTGCCTGGTCATGAGTTCGATCCCCGGTACCAAAACAAAAAGGAATAAAGATGGAGTGTGCTACTGGAGGAGGGTAGTTTCCTTCAAGAGAAACCCTTGCCAAGCAAGGGTGGGGCCAAGAGTGTCGAAGAAACCAAAAGAGGACCCCACAGATGATAGAAAGAAAAATGAATGAGTCTACATGTAAGTGTTTAAAACTTAGCCCTAAAAAGGAATGAAACACCAATACCTGCCAAAGCATTGATAAACCTTGAGAACACTGAGCTCAGTGATAGAAGCCAGCTCCAAACAAGCACATGTTGGTTGATTTTGTTTATATGAAATGGCAGCATAGGCAAATCTATACAGACAGGAAGCAGATCAGTGGTTCCTTGAATCGACTGCAGAGAGACCGGTGCCACTGGTCAAGGCAGTTGTACAGACAACTCTGAACGTGCTAAAAAACAAAACACTGACTTAATGCATTAAGTGAGTGACTTGTATGGTGTACAAATTATACCGCAATAGAGCTGTTAACAAAAAAAGTTTTAAAAAGAAAAAAGGCCTAAAAAAAAGTGGCATTAAAATACTTTTTTGCTAAGTACACTCTTCCTATTCGTGACAATGTGGACTACAAAGTAACATCCACAGGACAGGGACTTAGTGTGATTTTTCTACTTGGCCCACAGGACAGTCCTGCTGACAGAAGACACTAACCGAGTATCTGAGAAAACTTGTGGAGGAGCAGATTGGTCTAGATCGAACGTGTGCCACATGCCATGCCCTTACTGCATCTCCTAGGTTTCCAATATTCTTATTTTCATTATCAATAGTCATATAGCTGGCAATAATAATTAATACACAAATTTTTGTTTCTCTATTTTGCATCAGCACTGTGCACGTATTTGCTTCTCATGCTTATAAAACTCAGCAATGTAAACCCGATGAACCCAGGACTGTCTGGCCGTCAGTGTTTCGGTCTATTATAAACATTGTGTGCTACCTAGATGAAACCTAAAGCATGGGGAACGTCAACAGACATGCACAGATAATCAGCCAGTCACCTATAGAGGAAATCAAAGTACATGGTCTTGTTTCTGTGTCAAAACTGAAAGAACTATCAGGAAGCATCACAAACACATCACTCTGACAATGTAATTTCTTGTTTAAAACTATGAGACTTGTGCCAGTATGGATTATTCACACCACGAATGCGGAGGACTTGCTGTGTAAACAGCGCTGAGGGAAGCGCCGGAAGCGGGCACCATAGGAGTTTGCACTAGTACCTGCCACAAAAACCATTCTTGTTTTTTTTTTTTTTAAATGAGTACAGGACTCAGTATGTGTGTGTAAACAGTACACAACAACCAGTTTACCGATCTATGACCTGAAAAGACTTGGCTTTCTGAGATCTCTTTTAAGTCTTTTCCTTTACATGAAAAGCTTCAGAAATATTTTTGTGAAATGTTAAGGAAAAGACCCAGAGCGCCCCAGAGTGCTGCCCAGATGACTGCTGCCCACAGACGCGGCTGGACAGAAGTGAGGACACTGCAGAGCATCCGAAAACTGCTGCGTGAGTGCGTGGGCCGTGCTACTGCCTGAGTGTTCGAGATAGAGTGACCATTTCTCCCTTCGATCGCTCATCCGGGTTCCAGATCCACAACCCACCCAGCACTCAACTCTCCAGTTTATCTCGTGCGTCTTAGTTATGATGTTAAGGTACTAATTATCCTAAAAAGACACAAAATCTTCTAATTAGAGATATCATACGTTCCTACTTTACTATAGGAACTTTTTTGTTTTGTTGTGTTGTGGTTTTTTTGTTGTTGTTTCGTTTTGCTTTTATGCTACTGGGAATTTCACACTGATTCCCCGTTTTGCCCTCATGTAAAAAATTTTTTGAGACAGTATCACTCAGTTGCTAAGTTACACAGGTTGGGCTTCAATGTGCAATCCTCCTGCCTCAGTCTTACTGTAACAGTTGTGCTGTAAGGTTTATTATGCAATAGCCCACAGTTTATAATTGAAAAGGCCAGGTCTCCTGAAGCTACGTACTGAAAATTTCCTAAAGATCCGTAACAACACGAAAAAAAGAAATCTCAGCAAGTTCTTCTTCCAGCTGTTAAATCTTCCCTCCACCCCTACGAACCTTCTAAAATGCTAACAGTGAAATGGCAAGAGGCATTCCTTTCTCTACCCCACCCATATATATACATTTATGTTTTTCTCTGTTTCTAGGCTAAGATGAAAAGGAGGCACAATTCAGCCCCTAAGTGTGGAAATTTTCATAGCTGCCCCTGTTTCCTCTACATGAAAAACTTCAGAAATGAAACCCAGGCTCTTAGACTGATGTGCCCCAAGAAGCATCACTCAGGGCTCTGGTGTGGGTACCACTGTCTGGGGCGCGGCCATCCATCCTGAAGCCTATGTGGCTGTCACCCTCTAGTGGATGATCTATGACAACAGTTGGCAGCCTCCTGTGGGGTACCAGACTGACCTATCTTAAAGAGGTAGACGACAGATACAACTGCCCCTGAACTCCTCGGGCCTGACCACATATTTCCTAGGAAAGTGGGTGTTCACGGGCTGTTTATTCAGCCTGTGGTTCTGTCCTTTTGAGTCTGTGTTTATGTTTCCTACTGGTGTCATTTTCAAGAACAATACGTGTTTCCTTAAGTTTGACCTGCCCTGCAATTGAGATAGCCCTGTGCAATTCATTCTCAGAGACTACATGAATCCACACGGCCCTTAAATTTGTCCTCCAGCTGCGGGGCTACTGGGAGCACTTCATGACCTAGCTGGTAACACAGGCCTTCCAGTGGAGTGCAGGCCTGCGAGGACCCATTCAATCTGCCTCAGGAAGTTGTGGATTAATGAACGTTGCCACAATATCCATTACTGTGTAAGAAGCCTAAATTTAGGTCCTTAGGGACACTGTGATAGAGTTTTTGGAGACAGAAGTAACAGTGTTTGCATCGTCATAAGACTTTAAGACTCAAGCATTTTACTGTATTACATTGGAAAATCAACTTTAAAAATTAAAATAAAATTAAAAATAAAATTAAAAATTAAAATAAAATTAAAACAAAATTAAAAATAACTATAAAAATGCAGTCTGGATTTGAATTCATTACAAGTTTCAATATATAATAAAATCATTTTCCCTCTTCCATGTTATCAGGTCACTGAAGATTTATCTGTATAAATCTGGATGAGAACTGAATTTCTATATCTTAGAGAGTTTCTAGGATTGTGAGTTCAGGATATACTCCACATTCTCCAAAGCCTGTGTTGTTGCCACTTGCATCTGCTTTGAGAACTTACTGAAAGAAGCCGTTTCTCCAGAAGACAAGCATAATTTGAAGCATAACCTGAAGATGTGTTGATTCATCAGTAGAGGAGTCAAATGTCTGAAGTCAGGGATGCCCTTGGTTCGAGATCTGAGGCCGACTAGGAATTAGAGCGCGGGTCATGAAGCGTCCCTCCCCGCCACGTCGGTGGGGTAGGTGAAAACTGACTAAGGTTTGGCAGGGTTAAGCCTCGTTCGCCCCTGTGGCTGACCACAGAGTGGGCACCATGTAAAACCCCCTTTCCTTTGCCCACACTGCTGTTGTCTCTTGAGTGGAAATTTCTTAGCGATATGAAGAAATTAGCTTCCCGGTCCTATTCTTAGAAACATATATTCTGTCTGTCTGGTTAAATGGTATTTTTTTATTGTGGTAAAAATATACCTAACATAAAAGTTACCATTTTAATCATCCTAAGTGTACAGTTCTTTGGTGTTAAGTACATTCATGGTGTTACACAACTTTCCCTGCAGTCCATTTCCAGAACTTTTTATCTTCCTGAACTCGCATCAACTAAACAATTCCTCATTTCCCCTTCTGCTAACTTATGTAAACCATGACTCTACTTCCTGTCTCTGTGAATTTGACTTCACTATCTCATATGAGTGGAATCAGGTAACATTTGTCCTTTTTTGTTTGGCTTTTTCACTTGGCATAATGTCCTTAATGTCACCCATGTTGTAGAATTTTTCTTCGTTTTAAAGGCTGCGTAACATTGCAGTGCGTGCATGGGTGTGTGTATCACATTTTGTTTTGTTTGTCATTCATCTATAGATGGACATTTAAGGAAAACATTTTTCAGGGGCATACCAAAAAAATCTAAATATTTAGAAACTAAACACATATTGTGGGCTAAAGGTATAACTCAGTGGTAGAGTGCTTGCTGAGCATGCCCGAGGCCCTGGGTTCTATCTCTAGAAGTTAAAAACAAACAAAGAAAGAAACAAACAAAAAACCCCCAAAAACCTAAATATATATCTGTGAGAGGATTGAAGCTATATTCTGTATTTTTAAAAAGACTACTGGGAATTGCTAGACTAATTAGAGAATAACAATTCCATGTAGAATTATGCTAAATTAGACCTACAAAATTTAGTTTACCTGTCCTCATATCTTCTACCACCACCTCCATGTCATCCCAACATCAACCTGGGGTCACCTACGGCAAATTCCAAGTCAGGCTACCTCGTCATGAATTTTTCCTTTTCTTTCTAAAAATTAATTTTATTTAATAAATAATGGGCCAATTACCATAGTCAAACTGCTTAAAGAGATATCCATCCCTTCTGATTAACATTTATGTGTGTATGTGTTTGGGGGGGGTTAGACCCATATTCACTTAGCAATTTTTAAGAACACAATATAGTACTAATTGTAGACACTATACATTAGAGCCCCAGTACTTATATATCCTACATAAGTGAAACTTTGTGTCCTTTAAACAATATCTCCCCCTTCCCCCATCCCACCTCCATCCCTTCTAACTACCTTTCTACCCTCTGCTTCTACGGGCTGGACTTTCTGAGACTCCACGCGGTGTTTTTTTTTATTCTTTCCATTTTGATATTTCCAAAGGAAGATACACAAATTCCTGCCCCCCACCCGCCAGTCCAAAAGAAACATTGGAAAAGCATATTTTCCTAGAAGAACAATGTATCAGCCAAGGATTTGAGTTTAAAACAACTAAAACCAGCTCTAATGATTAAGCCCAAAAGGAGTTTATTGAAAACAAATTGTATAGCTCACACAATTGCAGGATGTCTGGAGAATCAGACCCGAGTCTTCCAGTAACAATGCCCAAACTGTCCAAAACTGATACGAGGAGCAGAACACCCCCAGAGGTTAGCTGATGCCACGCACTTGTGCTCTGTTTGCACCCAACCACTACCTTCCCATTTCTGCCCAGGATCTGAATTTTGCAACCCTTGCTGTCCTTGCCCGGAGCAAAGCACAGCAGCAAACAGGTTCCACACTGGCCCCCTCAACTCAGCATCCACGTCTCCGGGCACCTAAGAGATGGGGGGGGGGCGCTGGATCGCATGCCCATGTCTCCCACAAGGTGCTTGGGAAGTAGATTCTGTGTTTGCCGCCTGAGGGAGGCCGAGCAGTGAGGAAGAGGGTCCCCCCTAAAGGCAGGGTGCTCAGAGGTACCGGATGGCCACTACTGAAGGTGAAGGAGCTACGTCCTCCCTGAGGATGACAAGGCAGAGGAATGGATGCAATGCTTAACTAGAGTGACCAGAAGAGGCAGCGTCAGATGGTAGGTTTTCAGACGAGGCTGGGTTCTTCTTCCTCCAATTTCTTAAAACACCATTAGCGCCTGACAGGGGGAAGCAGAGTGAATTGCAAGCCTTTGGTTCGGCCTCTCTGGCCACTGTAAACTCCCCCAGCATCACTGGGGAAGCGCTTCCTCTAAAGGGGCCCAGCCTGCTTGATGAGCAAACCCGGAGCTCAACAGCAGCTGAAATGTTCAAGGAAAGAGCTGTGCCTCGTACTGAAGTATTTGAATAATTGTTCTGCCGTTAATTCTTCTGCATTTTCTTCCACATTTTAATGGTGAAAATTAAGCAATGCATGCATTTTTATTTTAAAAGTATTAGGAAAGTAGAAGATGTAGATCATAGGTTAAAATCTTTATTTCTATTCTTGTGTTTTAGTAATTAACAACTATACATTACTAGGCAAAACATGTATCTTGAAACAATGTCCAGAGGGCTGGAGCTGCTCGCCCTGAGCTGTTTGAGTGGCAGATGCGACAGCGGTGTGACATCTTGGAATACGAAGGACCTAGCATCATTTTAAAATTGTTTTTTTCCCCCAAATGATTTCAAATTAGCCAGTTCTAAGCACGACTGGTTTTTTTTTTTAAAAGAAAACCTTCTTCAGTGAAAATCTATATTTAAGCAATTACCAGGAAATTTCATTTGTGATAAAGCCCACACATCAAATCAAAGAAATCAATCCACTGAATGATACATATAACTTTTCCTTAGTACTATTTTGTCTTTGGTCTCTTCAACTACATATCATCTATATCTATGAAAAAGGATTTATTAAATATACTAAATTTGATGGAGGAAAAAACTTTATAGATCATGCATTTCTGTATAATGTTCTATAAAATGAATTGATTTGGTTCATAAATTTTTTTCCTTTAAGTGCACTATATAAATTTTACTTTTAAAAAGAGGTATAATCTAATAAATGGAATGTAGAAAAAAAGGAAAGTAAGGATAGTTTTACCAAGTAATCCAAAGCATAAAATAAAATCATAGGCTGGAATAGAGGGATGTTTAGCCTGAAATAAATCTCTTAGAGTATTTAACCTAGAGTTGACAATTACATGCATTTAAGGACAGGCACTTTTCTAGTTTCCATCCATGACAGACATAAATAATCAATCTCAGAAATTTCTAAGTGAGCCCAGACATACATAATCTTGTAATGCTTAGAGATCTGAGCTCACAGAAGTAGAATAGAATGTCAGTTATGAGAGGCTTGGGAGAGAGGTGGAGGAAAAAAGGGGAGATGAGATCATGAATGGGTACAGTTTCAGGTAGACAGGAAAAATCAAATTTGGTGTTCTGTTGCACACTGTGGTGATGACAGTTAATGATTATCTATTGTGTATTTAAAAATAAGGATTTACAAATGTTCTCATCACAAAGAAACGATAAATATTTAAGGTGCTAAGTATGCTAATTACGTGGATTGACTCATTCCACAAGATATACAAATATTGAGACATCACAATGTCTGCTCTAAGTGGACAATTCTTTTTTGTTAGTTTAAATTGTTTTCAAACACCCAGAGCCCTGGACAGCTTCTGTCATTCAGTTGGCACTGGCATATGTAAAGAAACTGCCATACCTGGGACCATCATCTCTTAAATTTACACACAAGTGGAGGCTGAAAAGGACACAGTGACCTATACAATGAATGTCACCCAGCTGGCAAATGAAATAATTAGTACGGTAACACTGATGGTCTGTGTGTGACCCAGGTGAACTCATAGTGGCAGATTATACACACACACTGATTACAATCTGGTCCCTAGATTCTCGAGTTTAGGATTTATGATGCTCCCAGAAAACGTTTATATTACCAACTTTATAATTTTGCTCATGAAAGAAGTGAAATAGAAAAGGACTCTCATGGCTTATGATTATATATGAGTTCATTTATTGCTCATAAAAAGGGCAGTCTTTTTTCTCTGTACTCATGATTTTAAAGAGAATGTTAAAACATTTACTGCACACAAAATTATGATTGGGCTTTGGCTTGAAACCCAGTGCTCTTAGAAATGGGGAATGCGATATCCAGGGATTGGAGCAAAAGGTTCTTTTGCATGAAGTTCTTTTTTTAGTAATAACAAAAAATTCACAATACAGTACATCTGTAGTTTAAAACAACTATTTACCTTCGCATAAAAATGATGATGACTGTAGACCCTTTTGGATTTAATAATATCTCGCCCATCCACAGAACAGCATGGTTATGCAGTTTTAATTTGATAAAAAATATTCATTATTATTCAATCATGAGTGAAAACAAAACACATGTATTTGTGCCTGGACGTGACAGTCCCCAAAAGGGAAAAGACAGAAAGCGCTCTTGGCCGATGGTCATTCATCTTAGGTCACGGAAGGCTGCATACTGACAATCCTCTGTCTAGATCTGTGTTCTCTCAAGCGTAATTTTGTGTTCTTTTTAATTTTTTTAAATCAATGTAACTTATACATTGTTTTAAAAATCAAGTTGCATGAAAAAGTTTTTAACAAAACAGCTACTCCATACACACACACACACACACACACCTCATGTCCTAAAGTCAACCACTTTCAAATTTTCAGCTGACTATTTTGGTAGCATTTCCATGTTTATAAGCAATACGCTTAAGTTTCTAGATGTATCTATTCAGACATTCTCAGATACGGTAGACAAAAATTTTAGCTCCTTTGCATATTCTTTTTTCCTTTCCTTTTCCATTTTCCCAACTTTTGGCTTGGTCCATAATCGCTGTTTTCAGTATTGTGACCATGAAGATACTGTTTATCTTCCAGCAAAGAAGTTCTTTGATTTAATTTTCTTTCCTGTAAAACTTTTCTTGGGGTGAATGGTTGCTTCATATTGCCGGTTACTTAGCTCTCTTTGATGCGCTGGCCAACTCTTCCCCACACACTTCAACAACTTTCTGACATACTTCTTCTTAACAAAATTTTCCACATAGTCTGAGCTAGAAGCTGCCCTTTCGTTCCATTTGCTCCTCCTGGAGACACCTCTCAGCCGCCTGCTGCAGTCTGCCTGCTGCTCCCGAGGTCCCACACACATCTTTCTGCTTCTTGAAAGACCGTCTGACTTTGGCACCACACCCTTCAGGAGTTTCCTGACAAAGCTTACCGACAGGCGACCCCTTCTGTGACTGAATGTCCATGCCCGAAAACAATGTTAGTCAACCTTCAGACCAGATTCATACTTTCCGCTGGGTATCTGAACACGAAGTCATCCGATTTCCACTGGTAGAACTGAAAAGTCCTGTGCTGTTCTTATCACTGAACTTTTGTAAGTGACACTTCTTATCTTTGGAAACTTTTAGGATATTACTTTTATTCCCGGTATTCCTTTTTCTCTTAATTTTTATCTTTTGAGTATACGCTTGAAGTACATCATGAGTACATTCAGGGAGTTGGTCCACACACATGACGCATCTGAATTCTGTTTTTATCCTTTTCCCCTCTCTTGCCTCCTCCCTCTGTCCCTTGGCCCCCTTCTCTTTGCAAAAGATCTGTCTCCCAGTGTTCTATGATCTCCCTTTTATTTTTCTCTTTACTTATACTTTGGGTTTCTTAGATAAAAGAAACTGCAATAGTTAAGCTTGTCTGTCTGATTTACTTCACTTCACACTGTGGTCTCAAGGTCTCAAGTTTGCCCAACAAGGTACCACAGTGTGGCCTTTGTCATTCAGCCTTTTGATACTTGGACCCCTCTTATTCAGTTATAGAAAACACTGGTGCACGGAGATAATCTGCACCTACTTTCTCTGTGTCTATAATGTTGACTAGGACCATATGGGACGGAGTCTCTAGTTTTCTCATCATTTCGCTTTTGTTTTCCATCGCTGTTTTGATTCTGTTTTCTAGAAGAGTCCCTCCACTGTCTCTAGACTTGTTGACTGAGTATTTCATTCCTTCTATCGCAGTTCAATCGATGTGGGCTGTTAGTCTTTCTGTTCCACCCTAACCTGTTTCATCGATACAGTATCGCTGAGAACACTCACTGGAGTGCGCTAGAAGTTGTCTTCTCCTCTCCCAATGCTCAACTGCTTTCCTGTTCGAGCCTGGCCTGTTAGGAGCTCTGTGGTGCAGTGTCTGGGTGTCCTGAACTTTTGTGGAGAACTAGACATCTTTCTCTTCAGATTACTCAGTGTAGCCGCAGAAGGGTGTCCTGGTGTCCTAACTGCAAGTTAACGCCTGGCTGCACCCTGAGCATGGGCGGGAAAGAGGAGTGAGGGGTGGGTTTCACTTTGACCCTCCTTTTGCCTCTCCTCAGCGTGGGCTGTCTGTCCTGTGGCAACTGGCCTCACGTGCGGAGCCTTCCTGACTCAGCCTCTTGAGGACCTAACCTGCGTGCCTCTGTTGGGGTGGCGAGGTGTGGGTGTGGGAGGGAACTCATCTTGCTGCACCAACTCTAGGAGGAAATCTAAGGTCCACAGCTCCGATGTGGACTTTAAAGGAACCCCTTGCTTTTAGCAGCCCTCCCTCAACCTTTGACAAAACCCAGTGTTCTACGCCCCAGCCTCTCCTAGGTCCTGCAGGGAGTCACCGCACCCCCTGGGCACGGCCCTCTGCGGACACTTTGGTTCGCATTCCTGCCCCTCTCTTCTTTATTAGAGCTGCGGTATGGGGCGCCACAAACCAAGGTCTTAAACCACAGACACTCATGGTCTGCCCACAGCTCTGGAGGCCAGAAGTCTAACATCAAGGTATCAGCAGGGTGGCTCCTTCTGAGCACGGTGAGAAGCGCTCTGTCCCAGATCTTTCTCCTGGCTTCTGGTGGTTTGCCGATGATCTTTGGGTTCTCTGGCCTGTGCTGCGTCCTTTTGATGTCTATCTCCATGGTCACATGATTATGCCTAATTCCCCTTTTCATAAGGAAACCAGTCCTGGCGGATTAGGGGTCCACCCTGCGGCAGTATGACCTCATCCTAATCGCCTGCATCTGCCACTGCTCTAATTTCTAAGTGAGGTCACATGGGAGGTATTGGGGGTTGGGACTTCAGCCTACGAAGGTTTTTGGAGGACACAATTCAATCCATAACACATACCATGTTTAATGTCTTTCGATGAGAGAGAACCAATCTCCCACGTTGTTTGGAAAAATTTCAGTTTATGTATCAGCCCTGCTTAATTAGTGCCTTCCAGCCTCGGCAGTGTCTGGGTTTGAACAATAATTATGTGTTCATCCTACATATCTGATCTTTTCCCCATTCATGAGCAAAATGAAGCACTTAGCTTTCACTCCCAGTGGGTTCCAAACATAAGTCTAGTGAATATATGCTCATGTTTTCCTATTTTAATTTTGTGAAGAAAGGTGTGTATGTGTGTGTAGATTTACACGATTTTGTAAAATCTTTTGTAAAAATACAGTGGTACATCAGTTCACATAATTCTTTCCACAATTCTGGTTGCAAATGGAATTGTACAAGAACCAAATCAAACTTCCCCACAAGGTCAGCATTGACCCTAACCACTGCATTTGATTAGGCTCTCATCCAATTTGGTTTCCAACCAGAATCAAGGAAAGAATTAAGTTCGTGAACCACGGTACCACTTTTATAAGACAATATATGTACGCATATATTAAATCATAATACAGTTAATAACACATCAAAAGTTTATTGTGATAGAACAGCATTGTGTAAAAGTAGAATTGTGAGTCTTTTAAAACATTTCTTTAAAGAAAAAGAAAAATGAAGCAAAACAGAGTTTATGTTGCTAACAATAAACAAACAAATTTCCGGCAGCTCAAGGAAATTGGAAACTCAGGACTTCCAGCGTTCACAAAGGGTCCAAATCTGGCCAAATCAACTACTGTAAACCCACATTAGCTATGGGGTTGGGGACAGTTCAGTTTTTTCCATGGCAACCAACTGTGCTGTCATAAACACTGCAGGATGGTCTCTTAATGATCCGGCAGTTGCTGGCCTGTGAGGGAGAGAGGATTGGATTAAAAATGAAAGAAAGTTGGAGCTAGTGTAGAGTACAGAGATGTACTGACAAGGGGATTTGCATTATGGGCAAACAAGACTTTCTCACTTGACAAAGAAAAGGCCCTTTTTGGTGACAACTAATATTATATACTGTTGGTGTTTCTTAAATAGTTCATACAGAAATTGCCTGCTAACAAGAAAGATCATAAGGAAAGGGAAAAACAAATACATGCAGTTTTCACTGATTTGTGTCTGCCTTTGTACAAAAACTTCACCTCATTACTAATGGCACTTTTTGGTTAAAATCTATTTTTCTCTTGAAAAGACAAAACTTGTTCTCTAAACTTTTTTGTTTTTTTTTTTTTTTTGAGACAGAGTCTTGCTATATAGTTCAGGATGACTTTGAACTCACTAGGCAGCCTAAGCTCACCTCACACTCTTGGCGATCCTCCTGCCTCGGCCTCCCAAAGGTGTTCTCTGCTAATCATGAAATAAATTCTCATAAAATTTAGAAATACAGAAAATATAGAAAACAAAAGTCATCTGTAATGCTTAGGTCACATGAGAAATTTTAGAATGGGATCATGCTTAACAGTGTTATATTTTTCTTTTTTAGTGAATATCACTAGCTTTATTTAATGTCATTAAAAATGCTTCACAAATATGACATTTAATGAATGGTTAATAATTTATTCTACAGATGGGTAATTTATTTAACTATTTCCATGTCATAGTAGGATGTTTCCAGTGAACCTAATTTGTCAATATTATGAATCGTGAGCCTCTTATAAATAAACCTTCATTCATATTTCCTACTGCTTCATTATAATACATTTCTAGAAATTAAATTATTAGAGAAAAGGTTATGGACAATTTTAAGATTCTCCCATTTAAAACAGTTTCTCAAATTTTTTTTCTATTCCTACTTGTTCACATTTCCAGATGCACTTTATTTAAAATTTCCTCATTCTAAAAAATGTTATTTAAAATTTTTATTGGGATTACAATAAAACTATAAATTCAAACAAAGAATTGACATTTTTACAGTTTTCAGAAACCTGGTATGTGTCCACTTACTCAAATATTATTTTAAATCTTCAATAAACTTTTATACTGTTTTTCAGATCATTCTCATACATTTCTTGTATTTTAAAATTTTTGTCACTATTGTGAATACAATCATCTTGTCTGTTGTTTAATCAGACTTTTCTGGATACATGGCATAGCAATAGGCCATAGGATATTTGTATCCTAATCAGCAAATCTGTTAAATGACACAACAAATTTATACATAGCTGCTATACAATTGTACCACTTTAAAATACTATATTTTGGCTTTTTCCAATAGCAATATCCTCCTCCCTGTTTTTCGTTGGTCCCAGTTTTCAGGAAGTTACCCAGTAAATGTGAGTGTGGAATCTTTAATCTGTTCCAATAGGAAATGAGAATAACCTCTACTACATTATGCCATCAAATATGATGCTGATAGTGGACTGTAGGTCGCTGTAGGGTAATATATACCTAAAGGGGCTACATGGGCGACAGGAACAAAGGGAACGGGGAAGTTACAAGACAGCAGGGCTTGGTGAAGGAGCGCGCGATTTCTAAAGGAAGCTACACCGCAGGTACTTGGTGCGTTTATTATACCATGCAAAAATACAGAACCACTGTTACCAAATCTTTCAGTTTTCCAAGCGAGAAGTCATAATCTTCATCTTTTTTTTTTTTTGCACATAAGATAAAATATCTGATGTCTTAAAAAATTAATCAGTATTTTGTATGTTCCATTTTGATTTTTCTAAAGATCTGTGTTTCTTTTCAGTTTTCACTTTTTAGTAGCCCATGTTTGCAGAACATAATGGTTACATTCCTCGTGGGGAGTCGGTACATGTACACAACACATCTCAGTTCCTTTTCACCCCCTTCTCTTCCCCTCCCCACCTTCTTCTTCCATTGCTTGATGCCTTCCCCTTTTGTAAAAGATCCCCCCGTTCTCCTTTATTTTGTTCTTTATTTATATTTTGGGTTTCCCATATGAGAGAAATAATGTGATATTTAAGCCTGTCTGATTCATTTCACTTAACATTATGGTCTCAGGGAACAGCCACTCGCCTGCAAATGACTTAAGTTTATACCACAATTCATAATGCTCAATCTTGGAAGCGGCCTACCTGTCTACCAACAGTTGAATGAATGAAGAAAGTGTGGTGCTACCCTGCCCAAAGCAGAAGGACACGCATCTGATTTTCACATGCTGCATGTCTAGTACTCTCCGCATGGTGGCCTCAACCAAAGCCTCACCCAACTCCAGCAATTTTATGAGTATTGCTCTTTTCATACTGTCCTAATTATTATAGCTTTATATTAATTTTTATTATCTGGTCATGTAAGACCTTCCACTTCATTCTTCTGTGAGATTGTCCTGAATACTATCCGAACCTTGCACTTCTGTGTAAGTTTTATACCAGTTGCCTATACACACACTACACGCGCACACACACACACTAACCTGCCAGAAATTGATAGTTTAATGACTAAGAGATCAGTTTGAGGGAAATTGCTATTTTACTATAATGACAATTACAATCCATCAATACCTCGTATCCTTCCATTTATTCCAGGCTTCATGAAAGACTTCTGCAAAATAAAAATGTTTTCAAAAATGTAAAATGTCACATTGTGGAAATAAAATTCAAAATGTGTCATGTGACAGCCGAATGACAGTATTGTAGGGATGAGTGAGACCAGAGCTAGATCTGTGCCATCCAATATGGCAGCCACCCGCCACATGAACCAGCTAATCCAAAGTGAAACGTGCTCCCAGCACAAACTAGACCTAGAAAGAATGGTGCAGCAAGGACACTCTCAAGGCAAGGTTTGGATTTGATCTGGAAGAAGGAAGAGAATTTGGGAGGACGAAAGAGTGGTGAAGAACTTGAGGTCTGCAAATATGTCAGAAGGTTGTAGAGAGCAAACTGTCTGCCTCGTCGTGAGGGACCCCATACAAAGAAAAGGTGGTGTTGGATAAATAACGTGAGCCTAGATAATGAAACTTTGGGGACCAATTTGGAGTGTGCCTCTCACTGGAGTATGAGGAAAGCAAATTCAAGGGTAAAGCACATTGAGGTGGAGAGTGATGCTTGCCAAGCAATGCTCTAGTCCAATTTTTATTATCCAGTCTCTCTTTCATATATGAAAACACAAACATGCTATATTTAACTTATATGTTTAAATACATATTGATCCTGCTGGGAGAAGTGGGTCACTTGGGCCATGGCCTGGAACTTCTAGCTCCCTCTCTCTGCTTGCTGACTGTCATGCCATAAGCCAGCCCCCTCTGCCATACTGCCCTCCCATGCTGCTCTGCCTTGGAGCCAGTCAATTTAAAATGACACATCTACAAAGTGAGCCAAAATAAATCCATAAATCTTTCCTCCTTTAAACTGTAGGTGTTGGACATTGTGTCTCAGTGATGAAAAGATAGATAGATAGACAGATTTCAAGGTTATTCAGATGAGATTTTTCCAAAAGATAGAACCAAAATAGGAGATAAAAAGGATAAAACATCTGACAGTTTCTAGAAAGACCAGAGCACTCTGCTAGCTATATGCCATACACTACTCTCTTTGCTCTTGAACAATCTTACAGTAACACAGTTATCATCTCCAGTGACAAGAGGTTGATTACTCAGAAATAAGAGAGCAAAGGTTGCTTTTTTCATGCAAGACTATACTGGAAGTTCTGTTTGGCCAACCCTTGGCTATACAGCACTGCCCCTTAAAAAGAAAGGAAAAAGGTGAACTGCAAGCCACCCATTCATTGAATCTTATCTTTTCACTTAGAGACATACATAGTAAAAAACTGAAAGGTGGAAAGATTTGTGCAGTCCAAAATATTGGTGGGTTTGAATAGTGAATGTTTTACCTACACCTCCACGGCGATAAGTAAGACAGACTTACATGCACTCATACGTTAACATATCTAGAAGGGAAGGACAAATTTCAGATGGTGGCTGTTAACTTGATCAAAGGACTTGTTTTTTTAAATGACCACACAATTAATGAGAATTTAGTGTGGCATGATACCAGAGTCTGAGTCCCTTTTGGGGAGAAACGGGTGCCAAAGAAAAACTTTAAAAATAACACTAAGTAACTCAAAGTGAAGAAAGTGGTTTTTCTCTTCCTAAAAAGCCTGTAGTAAAAGTGAGCCACTTAAAAGTCATAAATAAGTGAGGCATGTAAAGAATAGAGCCTCAGACAGTGAGGGTACCTGCTATTTCTTCCGTTTCGGTAGAAGCACTCACAATTTACGTTAGTGCCTTCCTAACATAGAAAGTATCCATACAAAACAAAGGCCATCAGCGTAACATAGCATAGTCTCTGCAAAGAAGGGACATGTCTGGTCCAGCTGCCAGAAACCACCAGAAGTTTCTCAGCGTGTGCCCCTTTGCTATTCTGGAATATTCTGCTATTTGTGTCAGTTCTTTGAAGCCAACGATTTTTTTGGGCAGCACACCAAAGAGTGATGTAAACCTCGAAGCCTGATAAGGTGCAGTTCTAGCTCTGGGTCAGAAAACTTGCTCTGTCTACCAAAACAACTTGCAGGAACTGCAGAAAGCCAGCACTTACTGACTGGGACAAACTAGAATGTGAAGGAAACCCCCAGCTGAGGAGAACTAGTATTCAAAACTCTGATCATAATAATGTATCTTAAGTTTAGTAGTTCTCTATCATAAATGTCTGGAATTAGATCTTACAGGACTGAAGTGCAAATAGTTCTAAGCGAAACAGTTTTCACAGAAATTTTGCTGGTTTTTTCAACTTCATCTGCACATTAAGATGTGTTTTTTAAAGTGCCTGTTCTCTTTCCAGTACACGTGTTTAAAAGGTTAAAAAGAAGAATAAGATAAGCTCTTGTTTATGAAGAACATGTAATTTAGCAAAAGGCATATAATCAGATAACATGACAAGCCAGTGTAAAGTAAGACTACTGAGTACTATCAACAGAGGTATCTTCCCAAAGCATCTAAATTCGCAAATAATTTGAAGCAGAGAGAGTAACATTCTCGATTATCTGATTCCATGTAAAATTCTGTCTTCTGGAAGCTGGGAAGGGAGGGTCAGTTCTCACCGCTTCTACTGTTACTATTCATGTTGGGATCAAGATAGACTGCATTATGGAAAACATTCCCCCAGCTCTTCCAGAAAACTCTTATTCCTCTCTTAGCATGGAAGACACGTATCTCACAATACCACCGAGTCAGAGGCTAGCCCCTTCCCCATAAAAATGAAAAGTATTAAAATTAAGAAATGCATAATTGTTTCTTTTTATTTTATTAAAACTGTAAAAATAAATAAAACAAAAGTTTAAGGACTAAAGAGAGAATGACAGTGCAGTTAAAGTGCCTTATTTCTTTGTCCTAAGAGAGAAATGAACACCTGAAGACTAGTTAGAAGGCCAATAGAGCATTGTTGAGTTGTGCAAAGAGAAGAGATGAACCCGTCTTTGCATCCTCTTGTATATCTACCATGGAATTTTCCATCAATAAAAAGCTGTGATCTTAATTCCTACATGATGGAAACAGAGTTAGCTTTAGAACCTGGGTTTTTATGTTGGTTTGTACAGTTCTATAAACTATCCCTTATGCTAAAAAATAAAGAGTAGAAGTTTTCTGTGTTTAATTATAATTCAACATTAGTGGGCTGAATTAGTGGCTGAGTAAAGGAAAGAAGATATTTCAAAGTGTTCTTTGAGATGGTACCAGAAAAGAATGTTTTAAATTTTGGAATCCTTGTTCTTTTGGTTAACTATTTTATAAATACTCTGAGAAAATGCTCATTCATTCCATTTTATTATTATGATACCTTAAAATTTGTATTAGTGCTTGTGATACACAATAATTAAGATTATGTTGGGGAATTGTCCCACTGCAAAAGAGATATGCGGATCACCCCAATCCCTTCACGTCCCCAACCCCTCCACCTCTCCGAGAAGTCTGCCTTCTTATTTCCTATCACGTCACCTTTATTTTACTCACTTTTTATTTATTTATTTATTTATTTATTTATATTTTAGGTTTCTCATAGGAAAAAGACCATGGAACATTTAATTTTCTGTGTCTGGCTTATTTCCCTTAGCATTACAGTCTCAAGTTCTACCCATTTTCCTGTTTAAAAAAAACATGATTTCATTTCTTTTTTTGGCTGAATAATATTTCATTGTGTATATATATGCCATAATTTTCTTTGTCCATTTATCTGTTGATGAGAGTTTCCAGAGACAAGCTGTTGTGAACTCTGTATGCTGTATCACTACAGTTTGATGCCTTTCTTTCTTTCAGGAGTACACCCAGGAGGCGTCTGGCTGGGTTAAATGGGATTTCTACTCTTACTTTTTGGAAGTATTTATTTCCACAGTGGTCGCCCCTGTTTACATTCTTACATTCCCACCAACAATGTACAGGGGTTCCTTTTCCCCCACATCCTCATCAGCATTTGTTTTCTTTCTTTCTTGGTAACAGCAATTCTCACTGAATCTCGGCGTTGTTCTAATTCAGATATCCCAGTGGCTAAAGCAGATGATCATTTTTTTTCATGTGCTTATTGGCCATTTGTACTTCTGCTTTGAGAAGTGTTTGTTCACTTTGCCCATTTTTTGATGGGGTCATTTGCATTGACAGGGTTAATATTTTTAGTTCTTTATAGATTCCAAATATTAGTCCTTTATCAGAAGAGCAGTTGGAAAATGTGTTTTTCCCATTCGGTAGGTTGGCATAGGTTGTCTTTTCACTCTGTTGATTGTTTCCTTTGCTGTGCAGAACCTTTATAATTTGATACTATCCCATCTCTTGACTGTTCAGGCAGTCTTTGCCTGTACTGTGGTGTTAACTGTTTCCTCTACTCTATCTTCCAGCAGCTTCGAAGTTTCTGTTTGTGTATCTTGGTCTTTGATTCACTGTGATTTGATTTTAGTGCAGAAGGAGGGATAGGGATCTACTTTCAGTCTTCTGCACATGGACATCCAGTTTTCCCGGCGCTGTTTGTTAAAGAGCCTCTCTCTTCTCCAATATATGTTTCTGGGCCCTTTATAAAAAATCAGATAGCTGAAGGTACATGGGGTCGTTTCTCTGTCTTTTATTCTGTTCCATTGTCTATGGGTCTATCTTGATGCCGGCACCATGCTTTTTTTGTTACCATAGCTTTGTAGCTAATGGTATGATGCGTCCCACTTTTCCCTTTTTGCTCAGGATTGCTTTGGCTATTCTAGGTCTCTTCTAGTTTAATGTGAAGTTTAGGACTGTGAAGAATGCTGTTGGTATTTTAATAGGGATTGCATTAAGTCTATAGATCACTTTTACTAATATGGCTCTTTTAACGATATTTAATTCTGTCAATTCAAGAACAAGGGCTGTCTTTTCATATTCTAATGTCTTCTTCAATTTCTTTCTTCCGAGCTCTGTGGTTATCAGCATAGAAATCTCTCACCTCCTTGGTTAGGCTGATTCCTAGGTATTTAATTTTTATAAGCTATCATGAACGAAATTATTTTCCTAACTTCCTTCATGGCGGGTTCATTACTGAGGTACGAGAATGCAATTGATGCTTGTATGATTTTGCCTTTTGACACTTACCTAAAGTTGTTTATCAGATCTAAGAGTATTCTGGTGGGGATAATTTGACTTCATTTGTTTCTGCTCAGATCCCTTTTATTCCTTTCTCTTGCCTGACTGCCCTGGCTATTTTCACACACTATATTGAACAGGAGTGCTAAGAATGGGCATCTTTGTTTGTCTCATTCTTGATTTTAGAATGATTTCATTTTTTCCCCATTCAGTATGATATTGTCATTCTACTTTTATTAGGAAAATTATAAATGAAATGCTATTTATTGACAGAGGTTATTTTAATAATGATAGACAATATTACAAAAGTGTATGGTTTAATTGGCAAGGTCATACTTTGCTAGTCTAAGAATTTGTTGGGACTTCTGTTTCCTAAAGTGGTTTAGTAATAGAGCCTTTAAAATACGCAAGTCCTTGGACTCATTATTCCCACCTCTGAGAAACAGTCCTATAGAACAGACAGAAAGGGCTTAGAATTTTGGTCAGTAAAGACCCATTAATGGAGTAGAAGTCCTTCTCTTCGATGTAACAGGATGCATCGCTGGGCCGGGGAAATGTCCAGGACCTATGCAAACAAGCCATGTGTGGGATTCTAAACCAGCCACTGGAAAGAAAATGGGGAACTAAAGCTGGAGTCAGTCCCTGAAGTTACACCCCTGCTCAACGGTGGGAAGAACTGACTGAATGACAGGCACCGACCTCCACGGCCACCAACCCTGGTTCCCCACTTTCCCCCACTTCAGTGGCCCCTGTAATCACCATAGCACTCAGCTTACAAGGTCGTGCAGCCTCTCAGGGCCTCTCCTTGTCCTCCCACATCCAGTGCAACCCTGAGTCCTATTATTGGGCACAGTTGTGTCAAACTGCCAATATGGGACCTCTTTGACCTACACAGTGCCAGTTTCATATGTCTGAACCTGTATTTCTCCCTGAAAAATATCTCTCAAACCCTTCACTTCTCTTTTTGTGTCCTACCGCCACCCTCGTTGATGCCGAGCCATTCTTCACTGAGATGACTGCAATGGCTTCCTAAGCAAGGGCCTCCGTTCCACTGGTGCCAGAGAAGTACTTCAAAAGCATACACTGAGGGTGAGGCCGCTGCTCCTGAAGCCAGCAGTGGCTCCCTGCTGCTGTTAAAAGACCTTACAAAGCCCTCAGCCTGGCCACAAAACCCTGCACCACCAGGGCCTGGCCTGCAACTGCAGTATCCGCCCAGGTTGCTCTCCAAACAGGCTCTGGCCTGTCCCTCTGAGTTCTCTCTCCCACAGGTTCCCTCACACCAGACCTCTGCTGGGGCATCATTGTTGCTCTCAACCTGTGAACTATCAGCCCATCTTTCCATTTGCATTCCCTCCCTCAACCTGCTTTTCCTGACTTCCCAATTGAATGTATTTTTCCCTGTTAATCTCTCCCTGTCCCATTAGTATCCTTTCTGGAAACACTTTGTAAGTATATATTTATATTGTTGTTTAATTCTTTGTTTATTGTTTAATATCTTTCTACTAGACTGAAAGCTACATGAGGGCAGAAATGGCGTCATTTATTTTATTTTTAATCCAATGCTGGATAGATAGCAAACTTTTGATAAATCTTTGTTGAATGCATGATTAGATGAATGAACAAATAAATGAATCAATATGCTAGGTTAAAATGATGATGCAAAGGTAAGATATTAAGTTGTGTGACTATCACTAAAATGATTTTGCAATGCTAGACATTAAAGAAAAAAAATAAGGCAACAAAATAATATGCTAACAGAAATTGGATTATGAGATTATGAGTAAGTATATTTTTTTCCACTTTTTAAAATATTTCCTTCAGTGAATATATAATTTTAATACATATGACTTAAAGGTTGCACATTTTAAAATTCTGAGAACAATTTTACTTCTTAAATCTCCTCCTTGCAGTTTGCCCTTCCCATGAGCCAACCAGCATGCGGTCTGAGACTCAAGACACACTCACCCCCATCCCTGTAACTGCTGGTTCAGAGGACAGGCTGAGCTGATAGCAACTGAGGTACAAAAACAACTATATTCTTGTACTGTTTGATTGACTTTGCAGGTCTAAGGCCAATAGTCTGAGCACCTATCAGGAAGATGACAGTATGCAGTGTATCAAATGTGAGGAATTTCCCTCTGGCTTCTTTCTTTCTTTCTCCAGTCTTGTTTTCGAAATTCAATATTGTTCTATTTTGTTTTGTTCCAATTTATTGTTTTGTTTTATTCAATGTTCTGTTTTGATTGGTTTTATTCTGTTTTGTTTTATTTGCTTTTACTATGTCTAATGGTATGGACAGCTATTGTGAGCATGGCAAGATATATTATGGCAGCCATTGTTGATTTCCTATTATTCTGTTTTGAAATTCTGTATCACTTTCACTGTTTTGTTTTGATTGGATTTATTTTGTTTTATTAGGTTTTATTACTGTTAAAATTTAAAAAAAACTACTTGCAAAATAAAAGTGAAATTTTGGTCCTAACACTTATTTATTTGTATTTATTGTGGTTCTCCGAGGCAGTGTCTTATTATGTGGCCCAGGCTAGCACTGAACTCACAGTAATGCTCCTGCCTCAGCCGCCTGAGTTCTGGGGTTACAGGTTGGACCATCACGCCCGGTCCCAGTATTTATTATAAAATGTTTCCATCTACATTTTTCAACATACATAGTCAATTTCATTCTTTTTTATATATGCAATTTGCAAAGTGCATAAAGAGATTCTAAATGATATCTGTGATGGTACAAGATAACAACTAATTCTGGTCCTAGAATGTGGTAAAAAGTAATTACATCTCCACTACTCTGTTGTTGAGTAGTGACATAATTATACATTTCTCACTTATGTTGGCATTGCTTGACATTTGTCAGTAATTTCATGATAATACAGGCTTCTGAAATTTCATCACCGGCCCCTTAGAGCCCAATGTAATTTCAGCGCAGATCGCTCCTTATTTCTGAATAAATTGTATGTCACCCTTTTCAAATAGTCCAGAAATCTCCATTCCACCCTGGTTTCTCTCTGCTTTTTAAGATATCAGGTGTGTCCTTGGATGAAGGGGAAGCAGAGTACGAGACCCCGTCACTTCAAACGTCTCTCGGGTGCATCTACTCCTCGCCACATCTCCCCAGGCCCCGCTTACACCTCCCATTCAGCCACCGTCAGCTCCGACCACTGAACGGTTCTTTCCATCTGTTAACAAATTAAGGCATAGGTTACATAGGCAATGGAATGCACCTACTCTTATAATTTGATGAGTTTTGAGAATATATACCTCACTCCTTGCACCACCACTGCAGAGATGCGGAACATTTCCAGAATCTCCCTTGCACCCTGTGGTGGTTACTTTTAGATGTCAGCTTGGCTGACCTGAGACCCAGACAGCTGGTGAGGCATTGTCTGTGGGTGCGTCTGTGGAGGAATTTCCACAGCAGACTGTCGTGTGGGATGGGGGACAACATGGGGAAGATCTTCCCGCACACTGGGCAGGTATCATCCACTGGCCGAATGGAATAAGGAGGGGGACGGAGAGGGAGGCCTCCTGAGGGATGCCCTAGAATGTGCCAAATTATCTCGGAGGAAAGGCTACTTTATACCTATCCTAACTTAAAAATGATCCCCAAGAGATCAAAACAATCTATAAATAACTCTTTGCCATAAAAAGCTTAACATTCCTAAAAGCTATGTGTAACCCAGAAAACAACATATAATTCAAATGTACAGCAGCCAATAATCACTTACTACACCCACAAAGAAGCAGAAAAGTGTGATGTATCGCCAGGAAAATAATCCATAGAAACAGAAGGAGAAATAACAAAGATAACTGAACTAGAAAATAAGAAGATTAAAATAATTATTGTAAATATACATCTCAAAATTACTGTTTCCTATATTTTGCAGCATTTTCTCATTGTCTATCATCAAACAATTCCCGATCCCAGCTATTGCTGATGGCTGAAAACATGTCTCTTTTCTCCACTTCTGACATCTTCCACCGCATGTTCCAGAATGTTCTCTTAAGAATCCAAACTGATTCTCTCAATGCAATCACATATTAGTCCCAAATTGCAGGCCCTGTACCATTTCCTCCCTATCTCTGCAGCATCATTTTTCACTATTCCCCAATTTCTACTTTATGCTCCAGCAATAAAGTAAAAATTTTTAAATTTCTTTCAGGGTTCTTCGACTATATCATGTTCCCTCTCACATTTGGACTGCTGCAAACACTCTTTTCTGTGCTTGCAATATTAATCCTGAACTCTAAGTAGCCAATATTCCTCATCAATACCTCCTTACTCTTTCCAACTAACTTATATGCTCCTTCTTCAGACAGGTCACTAAGAAAACCTAGAGTTGGTCTTATCCCTGCTCGACCCTCTCATAATACCTGTATTTGCCTTAAAATAGCTCTCATCATTTCATTAAAATTACTTGCTTGCTGTCTGTATTTGTTAGACTTAAGTTTGAGTGAAGATTCGATATAACTCACATTAAATCCACCAAACTGCTAGCACCTTGTGTAGCCTCTGCAGAGGAAAGTGCAACACGTACTTGTTTATAAACTAACGAGCACAAGGTGGCTAGCAGGAGCTGAGAAGACAGGGAGAGGAAGGGAGAAGCAAGTCAAATCACCAAACCCTGATACTCGAAAGCAGAAGGGTTTTTCAGCAGAGCAGTTTTCCAACATGTTCACTCTCTGATCGGACCTTCCAGACGTCACTTAGCTCCTGGCTGTGCTGCTTGTGTTGACAGAGGCACGTGGAGGTGAGAATGGCTCACCGACACCCCTTGTCTCTGTGACCCAGAAAGGCTCATAGTAAATGCTTTTCCACAGGGGAAGTTTTCAGAAGTCATCGTGATGAACCCAGTCCCACCATAACTGAATGAGGTACTTGGTGACTCCATGCCTCTGTCTTGAGTAATTCCATGAAAGACAGAGATCCATTTGCCTTCACGTGTTCTTTGTCACCACTGTTGTTTTAGCATCACAGTAAAAGAATATTCATAGACCTGTTACGATCCTTATCACCCTAATAAAGTTGTGTGAACAAAAGTTGTGGCAATCAAAGATGAGAGAAATTATATTTAGAAGAATTAAGAGATCCCATGTTACCTACACACCAGAAAAGTATGCAAACGTTATAACATTTTAATTCAAGAATTGTGTTTCCATTACCCAAAACACAGGTGTGCCCTGCTGATTTGCAGAAACTCAGCCTTTATCATCTATTGCTTTACCAAAAATATAACAGAAATTCCCCCTTAAAGTGGCATGCTTTAGTGTCATTCTTAAAACACTCAACAGAAGGGGATATTTCCAAATTAAAATTAAGATTCCCTTAATGACAATTTCATTTGGTGGGAAGGAAGTCATTTATTCACTAAAGATCCAGTTGGCATCCTGAAGATACCAGATAGAACCAAAAATGTTTGCAGAGGATATTTGGCTCAAATTCCTATTTTAGAATCACAAAGTTGTTTTTTGTCAGCATTCACTGTTTCCTTGTGTACTCCGTCTCTCCCTGAGTTTGACCTCACTGAGCTCTGGCTCATTAATGCTTCTCTTTCCTCCTCCCATCAGCCCTTCCTGCTTTGCATCCTCCACCCACAGCCTGGACTGGGCAGCAGATATCAGGAGCTCTGCTCTAACTGCAAACGAGATCTCACTGCTGACCTGCCTGTCTGCCATTCCGATCCCCAGCTATGGGGCAGCCGCAGGTTCTCAAAGCCCTTCTGGACATTTCACTGGCAAACACGCCTCTCCAGGTACCATCTTCACTCAAGTGCTTCCTCTAGATTCGCAGAAGTGAGTAACAACTGAGGACCTGAACCAAGGCCCCCCCCCCCGTGCTCCCCACTGATGCTCTGTTGCCCTTGACGTGGAATCTGTGAATCATGGAATTCTGATGAATACTGGGCAACCCTGGGACCAACAACTCCAAATCCTCTCACTTCATAAATAAGGAAATGGAAGCAAACCTAAAATATACAGTGACTCAGTGACGAAGGTCTGACTATAATCTGGCAAAGGAAGCTCCTACTCTTCAGCCCACTTTCCTTTACCTATGCCCTGACCCTTCAAGTCAGGGGCATCAGTTCAACATGGGTAACCCAAGAATCAATAAATCAGCCAGTGGAAACTCAACTTTCCCAATCTCTACTCCAACATGCCGAGTGAAGGGACTAGAGGTGCTGGTACCAAAAACACCCAATCTCAGCTCTAATATTTACCATTCATGTAACTCTGGGGAATTGACTAAATTCATCTCTTGTGGCCTAAATGTCTTCACCTGTGAAATGGCAATACTGGCAAATCACTCCAGAAAGAGCCATTAGTGGTTACCCTTGAGCGTAGTTTTTTACTTCTCATCTGTCTTAGCCTCTCAGTAGCTGTTAGCAGTTCTTCCTGATTTAAAACATTAGTTCTCAGCCCTAACTGCAAATCTCCATCACTTTGAGAACTTTAAAACCTACTGATTCTGGGGTCCCACCCCTAGCAATTCTGATGTAACTGGGATGAGGTACAGTCTGGGAATTGGAACGTTTATATCTCCCCAGATGCTTTTAATAGGTGCAAAGTTTAAGAAGCACTGCTTTAAAACCAGTGCTTGCCACATTCCTAAGGAACAATGATCTCTGGCATCTTCTCCTGCCTCTTGACCACTCCCTTCTATCTACCTCTTTCCCTTTTCCTGTCACTCTGATGGTTTTATCCCATCACCACTACAAACCTGGATCTTGTGTTTCTATCTGAACACTTGCATTGCTATCGAGCCCCCTAAATCCACCTCTCTTGACTTCCACACTAGTGTTAAAAGTCCATTCATGTCCATAGGTATCCTGGCTCAAAACGGGCACACGGAAAACTCTACCAACACCTAGAGCTTGACTTCGCCCTCTGTTGCTTCTCCTTGTCCGGCCAGAGCCGGCCTCTTCCCTTTCCTCTCCTTCCACGTCTCTCTCACTTGGCTTTTCAATTCCATATCCCGTCCCAGATGCTTCCAGGCCTCATGGGCACCCATGGCTCCAAAGGCCTCTCTGCCTGTCAGCCTGTGTTCGCTGACTCACCGGTTTGTTCCCTGTTCCTCCATTAGCATCTACTCGCCCAACCAAGGGCTCTCACAGGTACGCAGCGATGTTGCAGTGAGTTATTTTACAAATTAATATCCCCACACATATACGCCTAACTGCCTTGTTTGTGACTTCTAACTTTGTATTACCCTTTGGCTTACTGGGTTTATTTTTATGCTGTAATCTCTCATGTGACAGCGTGAGCTATGCAAGGCCAGAGGTTTTCCTTTTTGTTCTTTGATTTGTTCTCAGAGTGTAGAAGAATCGCTGTCACCGCATCACTGACAAATAAAACGATACATTTCAAACATAGTCACAGTGTAGGGCCCCTCACCAGAGTGAGGGACTCCCCAAGAGGGGAGCAGAAGGGCGTAGGGCTGGGGTGTGGATGGGAGGTGCAGAGCCCGGACCAGACTGTGGGCTGGCTTTTGAAGGCCTCTTCCGGTGGTTTCCAGCGGAGCGTTTACACACTGTGGAAATCCCTCCTCCGTCCCTCCTGGATCCTGACACCAAGTGCAGAGAGTTACACAGAGTTACGGGGGAGCAGTCAAGCTCCACCCACAGTGGAGGAAAGTTCAGTAGGCAAAAGCAGCGTCTCCAGGGCTTCCCAGCGCCCGGCATGGGGCCGCAATCTTTCTTCCCCAGATTAACGTGGCCTGGAGCCACAGTAAACACCCCATCTCCCTTCCAGGGAGGAAAGATTAAATATCTGATTAAAAGTTTTGGCTGCTAATTTATTGAACTTGGATGGATGCGCCGGTTGGAAGTCACGTGTGTCTGCCGCCTCGCTCCCCGCCACGGAGAGGTCACCGCACAGTGGGAAAACGAGCCGCGGGCCTGCGTGGGCGGAGGGGGCTGGCGGGGGGCGCTGTCCCCGGGTCACCGCGGCCGCCCGAGGCCGGCGCTTTCCGGTTCGGTGCCTGGAAGTTCGCTTGGACCCGGCTGTTTCTGTCTCCACCTCTGACTCTCCGCTGCGGGCACTCGGTGGGCTCCATTCATTCCGCCCCGCCCCCACCCATTGTTCGGAGCTGCCTGGCAAAATGATGTCAGGGCTGCTTCAAAGGGGACAGGAAGTTTTTAAAGCTGAATGACTTCAGTCTCCTTGTACTCGCTGCTGGCTCTGGGTGGCAACCGCACCCGCAGGAGAGGGAGGCAGCCGGGGGAGGGTCCCCACTCCTCTCTCAGGCCCCAGGCCTGCCCCCCACCTCCATCCCGGGCCATGGACAGAGGCCGGACCAGAAGAGGGCAGGGATGCTAAGAGAAAGGCCAGCCAGGGGAGTGGGAGGCCGAGGGAGTTTCCTCAGCAAAACAGGGGCGCCAGGCTCCAAGGAGAACTGAGGGTCACCTGCACTGACCCTTGGATGTTCAAGTCAGTCCTTCTGGCCGAGCCGCCAGTCATGGCAGTGTCTCCAGAGAGGAAAAAGGAACAGAAGCCACGAGTGACTCGCCTGGACAAGCAGATGCTACCCAGTGATCCATCCGGAGTAAAGTTAAACACCGGGCTGTTGGCAAAGGGTCCTAACAAGGAAACCTGCGCGCGAGGCTTTACGGCTCACACAGCACGGCCTGTGGGTGCGGTCAGGCGCCCATCACAAACACTTTGCGAGCTACGCCTTTCTTCACCAAAGGACAGGAACGGAAGTTTTACTTTTCCCAAGTCACTCCGAGGCCAAGGGTAGAACCCAGACTCAAATCCAGATCCCGCATCCTACTTCCTGGCGTTGGCTGTGTCCTCAGATTGGGTCCTGCCTTCTGTTCTTACCCTGTTCCTTTGAGAAATTATGCCGGAGCCAGTCCTCATCCAGCTGACTAGTTTGTGGCATTGCTTCATCTCATGCAGCTATGAGAACTTCCCTTTGTCCCCACAAAAATGGCAGAGTTTGTGCCTGGCCACGGTGGCTATGCCTGCTGGCCTCTCCAGTGCCTGTGAGGTAACAGACTTTGCACGGTCATAGCCAAGACTTCATCACACAGCAACGGGGTGGGCATCACCTGTCACTGTTACATAACCCAGAAGGTCGGTAGCTAGGCGATCGCGAGGTTCAGCAAGAAGAGCGTCATTTCCTCGAGTCAGTACAACAGCTCAACACGTTTAAGTTCTGGATCTGGGATCCACACATAGGATTTAGAGGGTGTCTCCGAACAAGATGAGAAAAAATCACGTCTTTATTTTCATTAACCTTTAACTGAAATTTAGCACAGTCTTCAGCCATGAATTTAGACAGCACGGCACAATGGTGTTATGGTGTGTCTGTGACCTTTCCGCTAATAGAAATTACAGATTGTTTGCAGATCACGTTTTGGTTGTAGCAAATATCTTGAAACACCATTTATGCTCACCCCTACTTGGAATTATAGCATTGGGATTGTGGAATTATGACATTAGCTGTGCTGCTTGATCTTGTCATTTCTTTTATTACTAAAGAAGCACATGTATTTTCTTTTCATTTTTTATTTTAAAATGAATACAGAATTTCAAAACAACGCAATAGGAGATTAACAATGGTTAATATATTGCAAATTGTTATCTTTAGTTTCTCAGATTATAAGATATAGGCATGAAAAATGATCAAACAATGAAAGCACAAACCTTTCTGATGAACTAACAGATTAGTAGTATAATTATCTATCCTGCATATGTATGTGTATATATATGTATATATATATATATGCAGACATATGTAATCTTTTCCCTTCTTTCTTTTCTCATTTCCCTCATCCCAGTTGTTCTTTCCTTTTGAGCAGTTTCTTCCCCTTTCACTTTCACAATGTCTATTGTACATTTTGGATCCTATTTGCTCTTTCAGTTTTTTACACTAGGGCAACAATATGATATTTACACATGCAAGTGCGATTTATTTCACTTATGAGTATGGTCACAAGATGCATCCATTTCCCTATAAAAGCCTTGAGTTTATCCTTCTTTATAGCTGAGTAATACTCCATTGTATAGAAATACTATACCTTTTTTATCCAATGCTCAGCTGAGGGGCATTTGGGTTGTTTCCAAGATTTGGCTGTTACAAATTGTGCTGCTATAAACATGGGTGTGCATATATCGCTGTGGTAAGATGTTTTCCATTCTTCTGGGGAAATAACCAGAAGGGGAATAGTTGGGTCAAATGGGACCTCTAGTCCTAGTTTTAGAGGAATCCCCACATTGATTCCCACAGTGGTTGTACCAGTGTAAATTCCCACCAAACAAAGGGTTCCTTTTTCCCCACAGCACCTCCAGCGTTTGTTATTGGTTGATTTCTTGATGACAGCCATTCTTCCTGCAGTGAGATGGAATCTGTTCTGTTTTAGTTTGCATTTCTCAAATGACTAGTGATGTTGAGCATTTTTTCATATATTTATTCACTATTTGTATTTCTTCATCTGAGAAGTATATATTCATCTCAGATGCCCATTTTTGGATTTGGTCTTTGAATTTGGGGGCCTGATTTTTTTTTTCAGTTCTTTATATGTTCTACATATAAGTCATTTGTTTGAGGGACAGTTGGCTAAATTTTTTTCCAATTCTGTGGGTTGTCTTTTCACTCTGTTGGTGATTTCTTTTTTAAAACATTTTTATTATTTTGAAGGTAGTGAAATACAACAGAACAAGACATAACAAAGCCAATTGAGACAGTGCAGTGAAATTGGTACAGAATGTCATAACAGGTTACTGGCAGTGATAACAATATTTGCCTTCAAAGAGATGGCAGAAGGAAATCCCCCCTATTTGCTATACTGCATATGGTCAACCTCCCAAGATATGCTCAGACCTCTGGCTCGCATTTGCTAATGGGGGGGAAAGGGGATGGGATGTTTGACTTTCAGCCCACACGCCAGCAGGTTCACGGTTGCTTACCAGGAGGTGGGCTGGTTGCTTGGCGATTTTTTTTTGATGAACAAAAACCTTTTAATAAAATGAGATCCCAGTTCTTGATTCCTCAAAATAATTCCCGTACAGTTTGGGTTTTGTTCATGAACTTGCTGCCTACCCCTATGTCTTCAAGATTTCTACTTACCTTTTAGAAGCACATCTATTTTCACACCATAGATTTATTTCCTGAAAGTTTTGATAATGCATGTCCCACCTGCCTAGGAAGAGACCACCCCTCTTGCAAAGTCCTTTCCCCTCATCTTAATTATTTCCTAAAGTCCCTGGGGATGTTGTGGGTCATCCTTCCGTATAATTGGCTTCCTTTAAAACTACAGTACATTATTTTATGCACTTAAAAGCATTATTCTGTTGAAGAATCTATAGGCTTCACCTGACTACCCAAAAGATCCCGAGAACAAAAAAGAAAAGGTTAAGAGCCCCAGATATGATTTTGCTGGAGCCTGGTGTGCTGGGGTGGGGGATAAGAGGCTTGGCAGCCTGACCCAGTCCTCCCTCTATCTGCTGGGACTGCTCTCTGACCAAGCAGAATGCAGATGCCAGAGAGCCCAGGCAAGGAATTGGGGAGCCCTGGAAAGCTGTCCTCGCTGAGCATGCCCCGAGGCTGCTCTCTGGGCTGATTCTCGCCTTCATACTCCCCCACGACTACGCCTTCCAAATGCTGCACGGCCTGGAGTGCGCTTCCTCACTGAGTCTCAGGCCTGCTTCCCGGCTGCCCAGCTCCCCCTTTTACCCTTCCAGGCTCTGTCTCTAGAGCTCTGGCTATGGTCAGGGAGTAGAGTCTGGAATAGCTGCTCCATGTAAAGATTTCTGGTCTGGTTTTCAGCGCATCTAAGTGGCTACTGTGCATCACACTCGCTACAACGTGGCAGCAGCCCTGCATACATCTGTAGCCCTCTGTTTGAGGGAAGAGCCCAAATCAGGAGGGACTGATGCTGTTGGTATTAGGAGGTGTACATGGCCGTTAGGAATTTTTGTCAGCCTATCTGGATAAGTGGTGCAAGCCTTCAAGAAACAAATATCTATTTACTATGTGTTAGTCCTATTTTTCTAGGTAACTTCACTCCAGGCTTCTCCTGTTTGTGCAGACGTAGTAGAACTGATGGTTCTGCTACGGGCTGGTGGCAACTCAACCCCTTCCCACTTCAGGGTTTAGGACAGATTCAAGAAAAACTAAACTGGCCATATGTGGGAATGCATCTTCTCTTGGATGCTCTGTCTTATTACTGCGTCAGACTGACCATTCCTTCCTTAGACTGCATCCTGTCTTAAAGATAGTCTCCCCTGAAGGCTGACATCTGCCACCCTTCCCTGTCCTCACCATTTTGATCTTTAGACAACCCTGGGAACGTTAAGATACGTTTTGAGAATGCAGTTTGATCTCTGTTACCAGAATCCTCTTCCACCCCTAAGAAAAATCCAGGAAGCAAAGAGTTGGCCGGGGGCAGGTGGGAAAGGATTATTATCCTATCTCAATCTGTGTAAAGATGCCATC